>JAVFBY010232986.1:0-10756 GCA_034781015.1 Tonicella lineata | reverse complement strand
TACTGAAAAAGCGAATTTTGAGAGCGTATGTATCTTTAACATATTCAATACAAGGTTTCCCGGCGTTATAACTAGTCTGTAAAGTGCTCCGGGTGACCACAGCCATTTGTATCTAATAGCGCTAGCTTAAACTGGTATATTATCCAGTTATCGTTACGCTTATGTTTAAATAATAGGAGCGAGCGCATGTTGTGTGCGCGCATTGCATTTCTGATGTTATATTTTTCAAGTACATGTATATGGCCCAAAGTATATCCTTTCAGAAAATACCACCGCCCTGAATGTGTGGTGTACGGTATTAAAATAATAATAAAGTTTGTAACACGTTATAATGCGACCCGCATTACGATGTTTAATGTATGCACGAAGGCAGACTCCGCGAGAGAAAACGTGGGAACTCAACCATATATGGAAATATATCGATTGCCTCACTCCTTATATAGATCAGTGGCTCGTCTTTGGCGAGAATATTCGCGAGGAAGGTTTCCGCAAAAAGTCATTTGTGCATATCGATGAGACTCATCAAAATTAAAATACCTCATTTATTTTACGTTTTTCTATCACAACTAGTGTAAATCAGTTTTACGCAAAGGTAAGCGTTGACTTTTCACGAAACTGTGATAAAGCTTGATACCGAAATTCTGAGGTATAGCCTTTTTAACTTTTAATTAAAAGAAAAATACGATAACAAAACTAAAACAGTAAGGTCATAACATTTTCTATCTGCGAAAACTACAGAAACTCGTCGTTTTTCTTCATTAAGCAAGTTTACGCCTTTTCGTGGTTAGAGGGCCTTTCCGCAGCAAATTATCATAATTATTTTTCCCTTAGAATTACAGGTCCTCGGGAATGGAACATACTCCCTCAGCATCTAAAATATATAAAATCTACATCTTTGTTGAAATCAAAATTGAGGACACACTTCATTCACTTCCTACAAACCCAATGATAAAAATACAACTATATAGGGCCTACTTGCCTTTTATCTTATAGATTTATTTGTAATTTATGTCACTATATATTCGCTTTATTAACAACATTTATTTCAACTATTGGGATAGAACAAGCCTTTGTGCTTTATTCCCGCCAAACGTTTCATATTCTTAATATTCATTACTTTTCTTTGCTGTGTGTGTTTTTTTTTTTTTTTTAAATATTTATTTATTATGTATTTGCATCCATTTTGTCTTGGCGAATAAAATCAAATCAAAATCAAATCAAAGAACCGCTAAACGAGATGGAAGCTTAAAGGTCCACTAACCGCTAAATGGGCTAAAACTATTTATAAAAGGATAATCGGCGAGTTTCTGTATTTTTCCCAGATAGAAAAAGTTATGAACTTCCCATTTTTCCCATAAACTGAAAGTTTTGATTTCCTTTTTTTCTTTAAAATAAAAGGTTTGTATTTTGAGAGATTCACCACAAAAAAGGCAACTCTTACAAAAGGCAGTTATAGTTTGTGTTGTTGTCTACGATAACTGGATTAGACGATATTTGTATTTGGTCGCTTACAACGCACAGCGACAAATTCCAACGACGGGAAACGTTGCATTATATAATTAAGGTAACGAAATGTCATTTAAGTGATAAATTGTGTGCTTAAATTTTGTTCAGCTACCATCTATTTAGCGGTTAGTGGGGCTTTAAACAATATAAACCCACAATTTATCACTAAAAAGACATTTCGTTACCTGAAATATTATAATGCAACGTTTCCCGTTGTTGTTATTGCCCATAAAGCGTTCCAGACGGCCAAAGACATTTGTATCAAACAGTGTTAGCTTAAACTTGCTGTGCCCAGTTATCGTGGATGTTGTGACTTGCCGATTTTCCTTTTATAAATAGTTTTAGCCCATTTAGCGGTTAGTGTGGCTTTAAATAAAAGAACTGATACTCCGATTTTGAGATGAATATTAAATAGGCCTATGCGTCATAAGGGCCTGTACTACAAAGGCCTACCTCTGGCCTATACTGCATGGAGTTATTGTGTTGTCATGGCAATTAGACGAACTACGTGCGTTGGATTTTGAAATAACTTGTAGTCTGTTACATAAATCCAAATCCATTATAAAAGTTATGTCGACATACATGTATATACATTAAAGCTTCAATTTTATTTCATGCCATTTATTCGCCAGAAAATAAAAGTATAGACAAAATATGGGTCAATGCACATATAACAAAATAGATACCGGGCCACATAATGTTGAATAATTTTATTTTCTTTCTGACAGGAGGAGAACAAATTCCAGATGCCCATTTTTTCATTTTCATTAAATCCCTAGAAAATACAGCCATATATAAAATACAGATACTAAATATAGGCCTACGTAGATAATTGATTGGAACAGATTGCTTTCCTTTCGGCGGAAGGTGAAGTTCTAGAAGGTTCATTTTATCCCATTCAAATATCAGATTTAAACTAACATATTTCTCTGCATTTATAAAAATATATATAGGCTATATTGTATATTTATATATTCTCGTACGTATATGTATAAAGAATTCATATATAATCAAATATATCCGTATATAATTTATTAGTGAAAACTAAGAAAGGAAGTTTCATATAAGGATTGAGGGAAAGTGTAATTTTTAAGCATTTTCTCCGGTTATAAGCTACTAATATATTTGAAAAATGTTACTATGCAGAAAAAGAAAAACATGTAAATGCCTCCACTAGGGATCCAACCCGGGGCCCTTGGCTAGCTAACACATACAAAACACAACAAAAAAATAGAAGAAAAGAATTGATACATATGAGCAAAGAATCTTTAATATTGTATTTATATTATATATTATATATATTTTTATAAATGCAGAGAAAGAAAATGTGACATGCCTCCACCGGGGATCGAACCCTTTGGCTTACAGGGCCAACACTCTACCGACTGAGCTATAGGGGATATTTATATTTAAGTCCTTAATATAAGATAGAGTATATTGGAGGATAAATATTGATATGGTTCCCGGAAAAGTTTGTATAGTGATACTCTAATATATACTGTGATGCATACGTCGAGTGATATATCTCTTTGTATTTAGTATACTGTCATGTATACGTCGAGTAATATGTCTCTTTGTATTTATTATACTGTCTTGTATACGTCGAGTGATATGTCTCTTTGTATTTATTATACTGTCACGTATACGTCGAGTGACGTGTCTCTTTGTATTTATTATACTGTCATGTATACGTTGAGTTATATGTCTCTTTGTATTTATTACACTGTCATGTATACGTCGAGTGATATGTCTCTTTGTATTTATTATACTGTCATCTATGCGTCGAGTTATATGTCTCTTTGTATTTATTATACTGTCACATATATGTCGAATTATATGTCTATTTGTATTTATTATACTGTCACGTATACGTCGAGTGATTTATTATACTGGCATGTATACGTCGAGTGATATGTCTATTTGCATTTATTATACGGTCACGTATACGTCGAGTGATATGTCTCTTTGTATTTATTACACTGTCATGTTTACGTCGAGTGATATGTCTCTTTGTATTTATTATTCTGCTATGTATACGTCGGGTGATATGTCTCTTTGTATTTATACACTGTCACGTATACGTCGAGTGATATGTCTCTTTGTGTTTATTTTTCTGTCATGTATACGTCGAGTGATATGTCTCTTTGTGTTTATACACTGTCACGTATACGTCGAGTGATATGTCTCTTTGTATTTATTTTTCTGTCATGTATACGTCGAGTGATATGTCTCTTTGTATTTATTACACTGTCACCTATACGTCGAGTGATATGTCTCTTTGTGATTATAATACTGTCATGAATACGTCGAGTGATATATCTCTTTGTATTTATTACACTGTCACGTATACTTCGAGTGATATGTCTCTTTGTGTTTATTATACTGTCATGTATACGTCGAGTGATATGTCTCTTTGTATTAATTACACTGTCACCTATACGTCGAGTGATATGTCTCTTTGTGTTTATTATACTGTCACCTATACGTCGAGTGATATGTCTCTTTGTGTTTATTATACTGTCATGTATACGTCGCGTGGTACGTCTCTTTGAGTGCCTTGAGTGCCGGGCCACCATGCGATTGTCCCCTTTCGAGTGAACTCAGATTACCAAGTTATTTGGTCGTGTCAAATCATTCAGGTTATATTTTTAAATGAAAGTCGGACATGTGTACTACTGTATTATAAGGGTAAGCAGAAGGTTTATAAGAGATGTTTATTGAGGATTGATGAATCTGATATCCCATGACGTGATAAGCGATGGCAGGCATAATAGCTTTATAAAACTCTGACTTTATTGGTCAACCATTTGCAGTCTCCACCAACCAGGTCACCCGGCACGTAACCCACTTTAGGTAATTCTCTTTTGTGATTGGTTAAGAGGTCGCCTTTTCTTTGAAGTGGTTGGAGAAAAAAAATGTAGGTCGGTAGAACAATGTTCAAACATTTCAACCAGACAAACTGCTATAGGCCGTATAAGCAATAGGGCCGGATTTGATAGGTTGTGACGTAGTATTACGGAAGTTATATGACTGGGAGAATAACACATTAAAAGTCGCATGCCAGAAGTTAACTTTGTATTACATCTAAACAGGGATAACTACTGCTGCTGATCATTTTATTTAAAGTGACAACCGTTTTTTATATTTTTCTCGACTCTGGTTCAAACCCCTAGGCAATATTTTAATATTCTGTTTAATTTCTGTTAATTCTGAAGGCGGAAATAATGGAGAGCAGCCTCATAGCCGTTGTATTATGTGTTGTTGTTGGATATATTACGGGTAATGTCGTGGCGATTCAGAACAGTGCTGCTCCACAAATTGTCACCAATTCAACTGACCATATGCCAACCCTACCAGGAAACTGGAACAAAGTATGTACAAACACTATTCCTTTTGTTTCAACTGAATATCTTGTATCTTTATCGAAAGAGGTAAGACACAATATTTTACAAGTGTCGTGTACACTGTTTCCAACGACTGGTGCACTGCTGTTCACAGAACTTCGACAATGGATGCGACATTTGGACAGAAAAGTCGCTGTACAAGTTCTTTGTCCGACTGATAGCTTTCTCACAGGAGAAGTCAACCTACCCTGGCCGATGAAAGCTAAGAACTTGGTCTGGTTTCATATAGATGGGTGTAGAGTAAAAGATTTTTACGCAGAGCACTTCTCCAGCGAGATGACGGCAATTCCGGATGAACTACGGTATCTTGACTTGCGAAACCTTCAGATTTTATTCGATCCTTTCCAGTTACCCGACCTGATCCGTAATACAAGTTTATCTTCTGCTGACGCCGAGTGTGGGCCTGTCACTGTTGAAAAACTGTCCATGAGTAACCTTACCACGGAAATCGACCTCGAAGAGACGAGTTGGGAGAAATTCGCAAATTTTACCGACACTTTGGACTTGGAAAATCTTTTTGAAACCTTAATGTCAAACTTTAATAACTTAAATCATACGTGTAATTTCACCAATTTGCGTTATATTGACGACAGTTACGGGTTATCTCAAAGTAAGCACCATGCTTACTTTCTTACTTCAAAGTCTTTGTTTCCAGAAGTTCGGGTCTATAACATTTCCCATTCGGGACTCAGAATTGTGCCAGAAGAACTTCAGAACTGGAAGCAACATTTCCCACAACTAGTTATCTTTGACCTGTCATACAACTACATTTCTGAGTTTAGGATCAGTAATTTGTCTTCAAGCTGGCATTCTGACGGGATTTACATTGATCTGCAATATAACAACATTACCACATTGACGACCAATTTCTTAGAACGAGCACTGAATATGCCAAAAATGTCAATTGACCTCAGAAATAACCCAGTTTTAACGGATTGTTCATTGTTTGCCAAAATTGCACAGAAATTGGAAAATAAAACATTGTCCCATGACATTGCTAAAAGCAATTTGAGATACATTCTCCAGTCGCCGTGTTTTACGCCTGAGCCTAAAACCAATGCAATGTCAGCAAAAGAACCATTAAGTCACAACTGGTTATATGCCTTAATACCAGTAGGAATTTTGTGCGGAATAGCTGCGGTTTTATTGACTCTTTTCATTCGTTCTAGAAAAGACAGATCAACAAATGTAGGCGATAAAGCGGATTTTAACCTGTGATTAGGCGTGTAGATATACCGAAAAGGATATCATTTATATAAACAGGTCAACCAATCAGATGTATCCGATGTGTGTTCCTGCTTGTCTTTGGTTGGTTGGCATGCCAACAGCAAAATAATACGCAAAAGGAATGGTGTGGTGAACATATTCTATTGTGGTTTATATATCACAGCAATGTGGTGTGTTTAGTTTTCGTCTTGACGCCTAAAACTCACAGGGCAGATTTTCTCCAAATGTGATATTCTTAAGCCCTTTGTTTACTGAACACGCTAAAAATTAATACTCTGATTTATTATCGCTTTATATATATCTGTATATATTTTTTCGATTTTTTAATAAGAAAAGATTTTTTTAAACTTAAGATTTGTTTTATCTTTTCACTTATTTTTGTTATAGCCCGTGGGTTTGATGTGTCTTTTTATCGCCCCTGCATGGTTCTTTGTATGATTGGCCATATTCAATAAATAGGCTATAGGTCAAACTCCGAGAATTTTTTTTTAGAGAAAATTCTTGCGGCAAACAGTTAATTAACAACAGAATATTGTCTGTTGGGGCGCTTATTACGAAATTCTTGATTAGCAATAGCAATTTTGCGTTTTATGCCTACTAATTAGCATAATAACATTTAAACGAGGCTTAATTTAAATATACATGATATTTGCCAATACATAGAAATATATTTAGCAGTGGATTAATCCTAAAAATACTTATTATTGATGCTTGAGAACAGCTCATGGCATGACCTCTCAGCTTGTATGGCAAACTGCGATGTTCGTGGCGATAATAGCAAAGTCAAAACATACGTTCTACATTCATTTATAACCAACATCATGCGTCATGTTATACCAGTGGCGATAAACATGTTATTTGCAATAAAGGATATTTAATTTCTACCGGAGTGATTGACAACACTTTTTGACTGATAATGATATAATAGATTTTATTATTTATACATGTGTGAAATATAAGAATTTGCTTCTTTGAAAAATGATATTTCATTGCGTGCAATGAGTTAAAATTTTGCATTTTCACTTCAAACTGATTTGCGTCACCTGCATTAGTTTCTATTATGACGAAGTATAGGACCACGCGGTGTTTTTTTTTTCTCTGCATTTATAAAAATATATATAGCTTAGTTGAGGCAATATCTGGCATCATTTTTGACCTCATGTTACAAATAAATATATTAGACATCGCGTTTCGAATAACGCCATGACGCTCTGTTTGATTTTAAATTTTATAGTTTTGAAAATGGTATGATCTGGGAATTAATCGACGTTATAAATAGTAAAAAAAAAAACAGTGAGGTTTCAAAACCATTACACTGCTCTCCAGAATGCGAAAAGCTATATATTTTTTTAATGAAATATTCAAGCTATGTTTCATTTATGACAAGCATTTGGTCTATACCAAACTGTGTTGCCCTATTCGTCCGACAGACTTGTCATGTTAGCAATGAGGATCGCCAGGGGAAAAAAGGGAGAAAACTATGTCACCCATATAACAGACAACGCCGTCTATCTCATTGCCTAACAATAGCATGATAAGAATATTCAATTGAATACTATTGTTAGTCAATGACATATATAGAGGTCATAGAGGGTCACAGAGTTACCTGCCTTTTTAGCCACTGGCAATCCCCATTACAAAAGCTATACTGAGCCAATAAATACATACAAATAAACAAAGCGAAATCAATTAATTGTAATTTTTTTGTTCCTGAAAATGCATAGGCCTAAACATAGAGACATGCGTACATACATGACTAGTTTGATTGGTGTCTTAAGCCAAATTTACGTTATTTGACTTCTATTGTGGTGCTAGTTTGAACGACACGAGAGAAAAAGTTTTCCAGCTTGATGTGATAGTAATGTGTATTTTAGTGTACTGTTGGTCGACTTGACGTATATTTTCGCACAATGCACACATGCAACTAATCTATATAATTTTTGCTCCTCATCATGATAAATCTTTTCATCAAATAATTTGTTTACGTTTATTTATATAATTTGCGCCGAAAAGTACAATTAATGTCGTTTACTGGTCGGCTATAATTTCGCCTAACTGTTGAAAATCATGATAAATCTCGTATTCAAATGGTTTTGGTGTGCATATTTCTATATTGTGCGCCAAATAGATAAAAAGCATGAATATTGTTGTATATTTGCCTGGTCAATTCACTACAGGAAATGTACACCAAACAGCATGCTTTCGGACTGTTGCTTCAGCATGCTTTCGAACCGTTGCTTCCAGCGGGAATCTGGCTGCTGTCACAAGTGTTGTCTATGTCTCTTCTCTAAATCACACTAGATCTCGCTTCTTTTAACAGGGGTATATCAATGTTGGCGTCTATACTCCTCAATTGATGGGGGTTTCGGCAGTCATCTTAAGCGAGCTTCACAACACTTCTCTCATCTTTTAACGATGGGCTGCCGGATTTAAGAAACTTTATACACATTAATCCCCCCTAGTCTAGCATTTGTTTCCCAACACCCAATCACCCCCAAAATCAACTTCCGCCCCAACTCCGCTGGAGCGTTTGAGAAAGTGTCCCATCTAGAGAAACGAAATAGTTTTCAAAAGAAAACATCCAAACCAAAACATACACAAAACAATGGCATAATGAGGGAAGCGTAACTTTAGCTAGGCATTATGGTTGGTGGCCTCCAGCAGGACGGTAGCGGGAGAGATTTCGCACCGCAACTTCCAAGGGGGCCGGGCATTAGTGCCGTCTTCAGGTAATCCGGACTCCATTGCGATGTTGGTTAATTGGGTAGGACCTACCCCCAGAACGAGCGATCGAGGGGAAATTTTGCATCAATAGCTTCAAATCATCAAAAAAAACTTGAATGATTGGAGCACTAGAGAGCCACGGGACATGACGAAAGTTGTATCGGGGACTTCGCGATTCAAACGTTTACAAGTTAAAAGATTGTTTTTATTAGGACCTTTGCGATGTAGGAGAATACCTATCTTGTCAGGGTCCTCTCGACTGAAAGCCGGTAAGGCATCAAAACGGCAGAGGATAGATAAGAGACGCGCGTCGGGATGACTGAAAAGACTTCCGTTAACAAGGTTTATGGAATGTTACAAAGCCGCTACCACCAATAGTTTGAAGAACTGATCACTATGGATTGTGTTTTTTTTAACATGTGTAACGAACTAAAGGGACCAGTGTATTTATAGGAACATCTAAATGGGTGTTGTTATCGTCTATGTATGTTCTGATCTGCCACCATTGTCTGGTGATTTAATAATAGTATTCGATAGATGTACCAGTGTGTGTGTGTTTTTTTTTTTAGAGGTATTTTCGTCCAGCGCACTTACAGGGGTTCAACAGACAGACCTACGGACAGGCCGACTGACGAATGGTTGCATAGCCTATACTACTCAACAAGTGGACTAACTCCATCAAAAGTCAACAATCCCTCAAACACACAAATAAGCACACGAATCCACATCCCCTTCATTGAGGAGGTTAGTTCCTCGTGTAAGATGATGTCAGTTTGAAACCCCCAAGAGTTCACAAACAACAGGAGAAATGGCCTCAACCCCAGTAGACCTATTGTGAAATATGGGGGTTTCAGGTTTGACGTTGTCTTACATGAGGAACTAACAATAAAGGAGAGTCAAGAAGACAAATGCCAATATACAAAATCCTTACCTCTGATACACACAAGATCTACCCGTCACAATCTGCTCGTTCCGTGCGCATGTCACCAGAGGTCACGCTGGAGTGGACTAACACTTGCAGCGTTTGTGTTCTTCAAGTTATCTGGAGACAATTTAACGTTGACAGGACAGACTGGGACTGGAGTTTTTATTAAAACATGCCATCGCACTTATCTCTAACACAAACCATTATACTAACATACCACAACAAGAAATTATTGTTACAGGTGTTTTTGCTCGTTCTGTGCCTTGTCCTTATACCTTGTAATCAGCCCCTATGGCCAGTAGGCCTACATAACTTGATCGTGTAACTTCCTGAACGCATAAGCTGCAAGTGTTAGTCGACTCTAGCGTTCCATCTGATTCCTGCGAGATCTCCTATGAACTACGCGATCAAGATATATATTTGGACCATATGGTGACATTTTGAAACAGACCGACTTTTGATGGTGATGACAGATTTTATTTTTTTCCTGTGACGGGCAATACAAACATTAAGTAAACTTTGCTTCAAAAACGAGAAACGTTCGCGAGCTGGTTGTAATTTCAAATCTGGACAAAATCTAAGATTCACCAAAATCTGGCGAATAAAATGTCACCATATCATTATGGCCCCAGAGATCTATCTTGATCATGTAGTTAATAGGAGATCTCGCGAAAATCAGACTGCTCCAGCGTTACCTCTGGTGACATGCCCACAAAATGAGCAGATTGCCACCGGTAGATCCGGTATGTATCAGAGGTAAGGATTTGTATAGTGGTATTTGTCTTCTTGACACGACTTTATGACGGGGATGTTGCTTATTCGGGCGAGTACCGACTAGTCTTTATCTCCATATACCGGTATGTGTGCTTTAAAGATACATACGCTCTCAAAAAATGGTATTTTTGCTGTTAAAACAAAATCAAATGGGTTATACTTATTTTTCTGAGGAAGCCGAAGTTAGGAGCTTTTC
>JAVFBY010232875.1:0-10756 GCA_034781015.1 Tonicella lineata | reverse complement strand
TGTACATTCATATAGATACTTTCCCCTAGCTACGGTACTTTACTTTTTTTTGCGTTTTTGTGTAAAAAAAAAGGGTACATTTTTTTTTAGAACCTTGTCAAAAACAGCCGGCGGTGCGACGTCAAACAGGTGGCGGTATACCGCAAGCCGCCGTCCTTTAACGGGAACCCTGAGTACTCAACTTCTCAATTCACCTTGGCAATCAGCACTTGGCAAGGTGTTTGCCAACGAACATGCAGGGGCTTAGCCAGAAATCAAAAGT
Organism: Tonicella lineata; assembly: GCA_034781015.1. Lineage (NCBI taxonomy): Eukaryota > Metazoa > Mollusca > Polyplacophora > Chitonida > Mopaliidae > Tonicella > Tonicella lineata. The sequence goes on along the minus strand of JAVFBY010232875.1, from coordinate 10,494 downwards.
AGGGTTTCCAAAATAGTTGTTGTCCTGGCTTCACCTGGGTAACTGGGTGTCTAATTTTCACAATTCCATATCTCCTGCATGTTTAAGCTACATGTACTTAAAACAGGGTGTCCAAATGTGGCAATTCAGGGTGTCCAAAGGACAATGGACACCCCTCTGCCTAATCCCTTGCTAACATGTTTTACAAGGCAGCCACTTCAAACAAAAATGCAGTGGACTTTCCTACATTCATGACATTGTAGCAACATGCAAATATCCCATTTTAAATCGATAAAACAATAAAAAAACAAAGAAATTATTAAAATAATATTTTTTTTTACAAAAAAAGGCTTAAAAACAGTTTATACACCAATCATGTGCAGCTAGCCCAGATTTGTCAACCAGTACATTCAATATGGATCGATTAGCATTTCATACGTGAACATTTCAAAAGTATAAAAACCTAAGGCTTTTTTGGCCATATCTACATGTACTCACTTTTTGTATGGGTATTTCTTAAAAGGATGCCAGTATTTGTAATGGATATTTATGACTGTCTATATCACTTTATTGTCAAATAGAATTTTTTATTAATAACGCATTTTTAGACAACCCGTCAGACCGACTTGAATAAAAATATTTATTTTGGTCACGACTTAAGTGCGGGAATGCAGGGTTCCCGTTAAAGGCCGGTGGCTGGTGGTATACCGCCACCTGGTTGACGTAGCACCGTCGGCTGTTTTTGACAAGGTTCTAAAAATAAATTTACCCTTTTTTTTTACACAAAAACGCAAAAAAAAAAGGTTAAGTACCGTAGGGGAAATAATCTATATGATTGTACACAGGACCGACTATAGACTATAGTATAGAACAAGTCATTCCAAACGTCGGCATTCGTCAATACAGAAGGCAATCCGCTTGGTATCTATGTTATATACTGATACGTAGTGGGTAGTAAACAAATAACGATACATGACTCTGCATCTTTACGTGGTTACATGCTTTCAGTTTAGACCTACTTCTGCATTTTTGCCGAAACCGTGTTTTAAAGCCAGTCGCTTTTGTTCGAGCACCAAATATTCGTGTAGGCCTAAATGTCGGCTTTCACTTGGATTCGGTTAAATTTTTTTTTCAAACATACATGTACGTTTATCTGTGCGTAAAAGGACTTATATTGAAAGGACCGGCTAGTTGCGCGTACGGCAGCCCTCCACAGCTATTTTGTTCCAAATCGTATGTCTCCGGTAACCTCCGTCCCCTACCATTCTCTGCTGCCTCTGTCATCCCATTGATGTTAAAACTTGTATGCGCTTCCTGTCTGGTCAAGACTTTTACGTTAGAGAACTATTAATAGCAATATTCCAACATACATGTAGCAAATGAAGGATGGAATACAATAGAATAAAAGTTAATAATGTCTAATATAAGTTTTGCATCAGGGTGATCAGGCAGAGCTTTTTTCGTTCTGGAATGGAGATCGGGGACTCCCTGATACGCATTGGGTTATCCCGTAGAGATCATTCACGCTGTACCGGTACCACGTGTTGTGGGCGGAATATAAGCTATTTTTATTTGTTTTGAGAATTTCACAAGAACAACAAAACACTACTTTCGATTAACAATACTATATTTAAAACAATTCTGCGAAAATGTAATTTATTAGACACGGCAACAGATAAAGTTATAGGTATGTTAGTCAAGAGAGGCCATCGCAGCAAGGCTCCATTCTTTTCTTTGAGAGTGCCTGCCGCCGGACACATTTTGCCCTGTAAAGCTGAACAATGTTTACTGCACCCTACTGAGGAGTATGCAGTTTGTAGTCAAGATATATAAATGACTGTAAGTGTTTATGTAGGCTGCACGCGAGCAACATTTTCTTTTACCATGAAGGCCTAAGTAAAATTTTGGAAATGCGAGTAAAATTTTAGAGCTGGTCACACAGTTCGCCTACGAAAAAGTGAATTTTGAGCCTGCCGACGCTAATAAAGAATGGATCCATTCTGAAAAGGATTCTCAGAAAGGGGACGCAACCCATACCAAACGATATTGGACATGTAATCAAAAGATGTTAAATAAAAAAAAGTTTGCTGTTTTCGTTTAGAACAAAAAAGTAGCTATAATGATGTTGACCCATGCAGTGACCCTGAAATAAGCATGTAGGCCTACGTGGGTGAAGCTAGAGTGAGGAAACTTTTTCTAAAAATAGCCAAAATGACATACGACCCTGAAATTTGAACTTGTCCAAGAGATGCACTCAATAAGCATGTGTGAAAAGTTTCAAAAAAATTCATCAATAAATAAAGCCGCTATAGAGTGATGACAAAATTTTTCTTAAAATAGCCAAAATGACCTTGACCCTAGGACCCTGAAATTCGAACTTGTCCAAGAGACTTCTCAATAAGCATGTGTGTTAAGTTTCAAAAAAAATAATCAATAAATAAAGCTGCTAGAAGGATGACAAACTTTTCTAAAAATAGCCAAAATGACCTCGACCGTACGATCCTGAAATTCGAACACCATGATTATGTTACTTGTACATACGTACGGCCGAATCCTATATCCCTCTCTTCACTCTGTTACGAGGGGATAAAAACACATTACTGATTAGATTCTTACTTCCGATTACGCCTTTGTGACATCCGAGTCATCTCGTCTTCCGTGGATGAGAAAGTGGACTCCTGCTCTGACCGCTTCAGATATTGTTTTGCTTTTATGTAGTCATCTATAAATATTAAATAAAGTAAAATGTACCAATTCGATCGTATATCAACCTAACAAAGTAGTAGTTTTTCACCATTTTGCAATCTTAAACAAATAAATAAACCAGATAGATATTTCTCATTTTCTTCGAACAAATCAGGCGCTGATCGCGAAAGCATTTTGTAAACATGTCTTCAAGATGACGTAGCAAGGCCCGGGTCATATTAAGCTTACAGTATTGATTTTATGAAAGGGTAACTAAACCTCGAAATTTGGGATCTTATTATCATGGCACAACGTAAACTTGAATTTTTCTTTGGGGGAAAACGGAAAAGAGCAGAGGAAACGAACAATCCGGCCGAACCAAGCGACATTTCCACAGCTGCAGAAGCCAGCAACGCGAATGTGGATAGTATTGCTGGCGGCTTTTCTGGCGATGTTCAGCCGTGTTCATCATCGGCACATTCCCTCACTAATGCAACAGATAACGTGGCTAAGATACAAAAACATGCATCTACATTTTATCAGAAATGGAAAACTGGACGCCCATGGTTAATATATGACAGTGCCTCGCATTCCATGTTCTGCAAATATTGCCAGGATTTCAACAAGTTGCCATTCGGACGTGACAAGTGGAATAAAACTGGATGTACTCGAGTTCGGTTAGACAGTATCACTGACCACGAAAAAACAGCTTCACACATGGACTCTGTTAGCCTTCAGTTTGGACGTGAGATGACTCAAAATGTGGGTGAAATGTTAACAAAACCAAAGCAAATCAACAAAAACAGCATGGTGAAAGCATTCCAGTGCCTCTACTTCTTAGCTAAAAATAACATTCCCCATACAACCAACTTTGAAAAGTTGCTTGATCTGTTGACTTAGGGAGGACTTGACATTAAAAATAAAATTTACAGGGGAGATAACGCCAAATACACATCTGAAACCTCCATACATGATTTTCTTGTCTGCCTTAGTGAAGTAGTCGAATTTAACATTCTGAAAGACATACGTAACAACAAATATTATTCGCTCATGTTTGATGAAACAACAGACGTTGCCACCATTGAACAGATGGTCATTCATGCTCGATATGTTGACGAAAATGGCCAAGTAGTCACTAAGTTTATGAAAATACTCGATTGTCTGGCTGTTGATGACCTTCGAGATGAAAATGGGGAAATTGCTGACACTGAATTAGCATTAACATTAAATGCCGACAAGATTCATGATATCGTTACAAAGTACATAGAGTCCAGTGAATTGCCATTTGAAAATCTAGTTGGACTGGGAACTGATGGTGCTGCAGTCATGGTAGGGAAAAACAACGGGGCAGTAAAAAAAATCATCAATACTCAAATTTTGAAGCAAACTGAAGGTGGTCGTGACAACATTGTGAAAGCTGTAGGGCAACATTGTGCGGCCCACAAACTAAATCTGACAGCCTCGCAACCTGGTAACACTTTTCCTGATATCGTCAGATTTAAGAGAAACTTAACAAACTCTACGAATTTTATTCACGGAGTGCTGTCAGAACTTCTGGACTGAAAGCTGTACAGAAACTTCTCATTGAATCTTTGGATATAGATGGAGATACAACAACAGGAAAAGTTCAGAATCCAAGTCCTACCAGATGGCTAGCTTTGGGAAATTGTGTACTGGGATTAAAAAAAATCATCCCTAGCGTCCTGATTAGCCTAGAGAGAGAAAGTGAAGAAAGGGGGGATATCATCGCTGCCGGACTGTACCATATCATGACAAAGGTTAATTTTATAGCCATTTTGCTGCTAATGTGTGATATTTTGCCCACAGTTAACATACTGAGCTGCTTATTCAGACAGAATCTGTAGACTTTGTGCAGATATCATCAACTCAAGAAGCAACGCTGAAGGCGCTGGAAAGCAAGATGGAGAAATCATCGTACAATGAAACATTCAAAGAAATGATAGACAATTTGAAAAGCAAAACGGGCCTGAAAATTGACATGAAAGATACAGAATCCGAGTTACTGAACTTTGACAGTGGTATAAAGAAGCCATACATAGCAAAACTTATGCAAAACATTAGTGATAGGTTTCAACAAACTGAGGTAATGGCCGCCTTTTCTGTGTTTTCGGACAAATCAAGCTACATGTCAAACCCAGAGAAAGAAGCACAATTGAAGAAATTGGCAAGCATGTTAAGTCTTCAGTTCTGCCTAGATCCTGAAAAGGTTATATCGGAAACTGAAGATATGAAATATTATATTAACACTCTACCTGGATCCAGTGAATGTAGCTTTGTAGATACTCTGTTCAGTGCCCCAACAGCTAAATCAATGTTCCCAAACATGCGAAAGCTTGCAAACATTTACAAAACACTCCCCCCACACTGCTGATTGTGAGCGAGATTTTTGACAAATGAAGCTAGTAAAAACTAGCTTGAGGAAAACTGTCTGATGCAACTGAACATTAACGGACCCCCTCCGGAAAAATGTCCATATGCCGAGGCTGTCAAATTATGGGCTCAGAAGAAAGAGAGGAGATACAAAGACGCACTTGTCTAATACAGAATTATACAGGCAAGTTTTCTAGATAAATTAAAAAGTTATAATACAAGTACACCGCTGCGCTATATTTTGTCACACGCTTTCACAAAAGCCGTAAAACGGCTGAGTCAGCCGTGCATGTAGGGGAGACTGGGGTAAAATGGGGTCCTGAGGTAAAATGGGGTTGTGCGTTAACGCCTAAAATAACTGCAAATGGACTGTTTTGCTGATTGGCCAGGAGAAGTCACATGAGAAGACAACCCCATCGCTGCAAACGAAGCTGTTTAATGCCGGGTCAGAATTTCTAGATTTAAACACAAAAATGTGACGTCCCTGATCTAATTTTCGTTTGCCAGAAATTTCAGGTTTATCTCTAAACGCCTTACATTTCATTTGTAAAAATGTCCGTGTATGTACCCCATACAAATGGTCACATAGCCAATGTGATAGATTTATCATGTGGTATCGAGTAACAGCAACGGATTCCGTGTTGTTGTTGCTTTGCTTTTGGGGTAAAACGGGGAATCGTCAAAGGGGCATAATGGGGAACTACCCCGTTTTGCCCCTGGTATGGGGTTAAATGGGGTTCAGAATTAAAATTACAAACAGGTCACAATTAAACCTGAGCACTTAACTCTAATCCCCACAACCTAAGTAATAATTGTTTGTTTTTTTCATTTATTTATTTAAATATTTTTGTTTATTGTATTGTTTGTTCGTTTATTACAACTATATTTCTTTCCTCGCCATACTTTTTATTTATGATTATTTAATTATAACATGTTTTTCATTATATGTATATTAATGTATAAATGCATGTCATAATCACGATGGAAACGGCATCAGCCAAGGGCTAAATGTGTTCGATAAATCAATTTATGTTTTAAAAAACCCCTAGAGATTGGGTCGCCATTGCACAGTCAGTTACACTGAAACTATAACTGTTTTAATTATGTGTTGCTTCTTCACAGTTTCAGATTCCTACGGAGAGCAAAAGAGTGGCAGCTATGCCGCGTAATTATCAAAGAAAGACGACAAGACAGTCATGGTCAGTCGAAGGAATGAGGAAAGCCATTATGGCAGTAATGAACAAACAGATGGGGTATATGAAAGCGTCAAAGGAATACAATGTTCCCCAGACAACACTTGAAAGGCGTGTTGCTCAGTTTCGAAAAAACCCTGACATGGAAGCTGCATGTTCAGAATGTCTTGGTTCTATTAAACCAGTGTTTACAAATTCCCAAGAAGAGGACCTCGTGGGATATGTTCTCCACATGGAGAACAGGATGTTTGGGCTGACGGGCACTGAACTAAGGCAGCTAGCATTTCAGCTGGCAGAGAAGAATAAAATCAAGCATAATTTTGATCAATTGCATGGCATGGCTGGTTATGATTGGCTACAAGGGTTTATGAAGAGGCATCCTACGCTTTCTCTTTGTAAGCCAGAAGCAACAAGTAAAGCACGTGCGATGGGGTTTAATCGAGTTGCAGTAAATGCTTTCTTTGACCTATTATGCGATGTTGTAGACAGTCGTAGTCTTGACGCAACAAGGATCTGGAACTGTGATGAAACCGGTGTTTCTAGTGTTCCAAAGTCACTGTCAAAAATTATTGCTTGTAAAGGCAAAAAACAGGTTGGTGCACTAACCTCAGCAGAACGCGGACAGTGTCATTGCCTGCTCAGCAAGCGGCCAATACATGCCTCCATTAACGATCTTCCCACGGGTACGAATGAAGCGAGAATCAATCAATCAATCAATCCCGGAGCTTGGGCCGAATGTCATCCCAGTGGCTGGATACAGGCGCATCTCTTTGTTGCCTGGCGGCAAAAGTTTATCGTATTCACAGGGGCCAAAAAAGAATCCCCTGTGCTTCTCATTCTCGATGGACACGCCACACACACCAAAAACATTGAACTAATTGATCTTGCTCGTGACAATGGTGTCATTATGTTGTGTCTTCCACCACATTGCACCCATCGCATGCAACCATTAGATGTTTCATTTATGAAGCCTTTGAGCACATATTATGATCACGAGATCCGCAAATGGCTGCGGTCACACCCTGGCAGAGTGGTAACACAGTTTCAAATTGCAGAAATCTTTGGAGGTGCTTACATGAAAGCTGCAACAATGTCTGTGGCCATAAATGGTTTTAAAAAATGTGGCATATGGCCAGTGGATAGACATGTGTTTACAGATGACGACTTTTTGGCTGCGGCAGCAACTGATATAAAAGAAAATGCTGCTCCACAGACCACCGCCCCATCTGCTCCACAGCCCTCCACCTCATCTGCTCCACAGCCCTCCACTTCATCTGCTCCAGGGCCCTCCACCTCCACTGCTCCACAGCCCTCCACTTTATCTGCTCCACAGCCTTCCGCCTCATCTGCTCCACAGCCTTCCACCTCATCTGCTCCACAGCCTTCCACCTCAACTGCTCCACAGCCCTCCACCTCATCTGCTCCACAGCCCTCCACCTCAACTGCTCCAGAGCCCGCCGCATTTTATGCTCCACAGCCCTCCACCTCATCTGCTCCACAGCCCTCCGCCTCATCTGCTTCACAGCCCTCCACTTCATCTGCTCCACAGCCCTCCATCTTATCTGCGCCACATGCCTCCACCTCATCGGATCCACAGCCCACCACCTCAGCATCTTCTTCCATATGTTTAAATGAATCATTGACGCCTGTGCGCCGCACATCTGCAAGCGACGTCTTTGTTATCTCCCCTCATGACATTTTGCCTTTTCCACAGCAAACTGACATAACGCAAAGAGTGTCCAAACTGCGGGGTAGAACTGTGGTCCTAACCTCTTCTCCATACAAAAAGACCCTGGATGAAATAAACTTGAACAGAAATAAACCAAGCTCTAAACCCTGCTCCTCTACAATTAGTCGTAAGACGAGGTTAATTGAGTCAAACAGCGGTCAAACAAAGAGAAAAATCACACAGAGACAATGGAAAAAAATAAATAAATCCAACAAAGAAGATGAAGACAATACTCAGTGTTTATATTGTGTTGATCTTTATTCCGAGAGCACAGAGAGTTGGGTGGCATGCGTTGGGTGCCAGAAATGGGCACACTATTATTGTGCTGGGTTGGATGAAAAGGACAAGGTCCCCTATAATTTTAAATGCGAAATTTGCGCGTGATTCATTTATAGAATATGCATATTCTTATTTGGCGATCCGACCCAACCCTGAAACTTATTTCATCCCATATCAGGGGCAAAATGGGGTAGTTCCCCATTATGCCCCTTTGTCGATCCCCCATTTTGCCCCTGGTATGGGGTAAAAGGGGGTAAATGTTTCGTTTTCTTATTTTGTTCAATAAATTAAAAATTAAATGAGCAACGTGTTATTTAATTCATCTATCCATTAGTCTCATCTGAAAGAGTTATACTACACAATTTTGATTGATTTAGGTCAATATTAAGCATTGTAGAGACAAAGTCGCTTAGCTACCCCGTTTTACCCCAGTCTCCCCTATATATAGGCCTATTCCAAAGGTAAATAACTGCCCTATTTACAAAATAGAACACAGCATGTTCTTATTTTTATTGTTTACATGTACCACAACAATGTAAGTGTACCTCTCATAGATATTTGAGTAGCAACACGGTTTATCCTGCCTGTTGTGAAAGTCAAGGATAACCAAGGGGGTCCTATAATAGGCTGTGACACTGTATTGCAGAGTTGTGGTCTCTCGTTGTCTTCATCATCTCATTTACACCTATGAAATATAAATTTAAACCACCACAATAAGGGGTTGATCTCATGCAATAGTTGTGTGTTTGATGCTCAACATTCAACTGCCATTAAGTGGATTATACAAAGTACACGATTTCTTAAATGCAAAATGGTTAATACAAGAATACGTCGAGTAAATGTCAATAGCTATTTATCTTGGAGTGAATGAACTTTTGTTGAAAGTTTTGCTATGTGAAATACATGCGGTTCTTTGAATAGTACTTTATAGCGAAATTAGTACACGCACGTCTTGAGTCTCATTACCTTCTGCCTTCATCATGATTAAAATGTATCCTCTGTTTGTATCCCCAGGTGAGGTGTATATATTCTCTGTGGACAACGTATACCTCAGTTGAGGTTTGAAAAGATCTTCTGTCCCACTCTTGTCCAAAGACTGATGAAAGTTCATCAACAGTCAGCTGACAGGACACATTCCCATCTCCTGAAGGAATTGAGTGTATCGACTCTGTAAAGCCTTGGTCAAAATCGGGTTTAGAGAAGGGCACATTCACCGTTAAACATGTTCGACAATCAGTTTTAGGATCTGCCCTTCTTGCTTCCCCTAAGCTGTCAAAGATCATCTGTCGGAGTAGGAGAACTGGATCCGAATAGTGTTGTTTCAGTTTTAGTTCCTCGTGTTGTTTTTTGCTCTAGGGGGTTGGCTGAGTTTTTGGTCAGAAAGCTCCGTATTTCCGGATTATAGGACAGATCCACCCAGGTGGGCTTCTACAATTATTTTGTCTTCTCTCTTGTCCAAAATGTCTTCAATTTCCCACAATTTCTAATTAATGAGAAAAAAAAACCAACAATGGATGATTGTAAGTCAGTATATGACGGATTAGTTTTATGGAAATTTGATAAAATGACGATAAAATATTCCAAAACGCAGTCAGGTGCTCAACATCTTTATCTTAATTCTGGAATAATTTGTCGTTTTTTTCTTTGATGTGCATAAGCATGATTTAATATATCTTGTCAGCATGTCACATTTTCTTTCTCTGCATTTATAACAAAATAACATATATTTTTAAAAAAATAAATCGCACTGTCACAGGGAAGTCGATTAATTTTAAAAAAAATCGTCTTCTACAGATTTACTTTGAGGCAAGTTTTTAATATATATTTATACATTTTAAGTTTAATTGTCGAATGAAAACATGTAAATATATCATTATTATTCTGAAAGTCATTTTAATTAAAGCTGATATATATATTATTTACACGAGAAACATTCTATCTGTTATCAAGACTGCAATAAGCATTATATTTTGTAGTCTAGAATTGGGTAAATCAAGTACGTAAAAATAATTATGAAGTTTCAATTTAATTTATTATTTCCTTCAGCATGAAAATAATTAAGAAAAAACTGACACAATCGTAGTAACAATTAAAGGACCTACTAATAAAAGGAAAAATATGCATCAAAGTGTTATTTTTGTAACCAAAAATAGGTCTACATAATATAATGGTTGTAAAGTTATTTATGATATATTTACAATATGTTGACCCTGTAAGCCAAAGATCTCGAGTTCGATC
>JAVFBY010232764.1:0-10757 GCA_034781015.1 Tonicella lineata | reverse complement strand
CAAATTAGGTATGCGCTGTAGAAACGTAAAAATAGCAAAAGGCACCAGTTCACTATTTGCTTGATATGTGTACCAACAGAACTTTCGTAATGATATCCTGAGTGGTTTTATAGTAATGGTCCGGAAACAAAGTGTGACGGACGGACGGACGGAGCCTATTTCTATATCCCCGCAAACTTTGTTTGGCGGGGGATAATAAGTGTGCAAATTTACAACGCAAGACGCCACACCAATCGACATCCTGCTACTAACCGCTTCAATAAACATAAAGTTCACATAAATTTGCCATTAGCCAGGGGTATTTTGAGGACTCATTGTTGTAGGTATGGTAGGTTTGGGTACATCACGGAGCGTTGACATAGATATTGTCATTGGCCCATACTACATGAACATGGCCATGATCCTAGAACAGCTCGGAATCCCATATCTGGTCACGGACAACAAAGGTTATGAATGGATCGACATGAACAGAGTGAATGATCCAGTACAGTGGCAGAACATGATAGAGTTGATGCCTCTCGTACAAGAACAGAACCGAGCAGTAGTGGATCTCTTCTTGGCCAAGAACTGGCCTTCTGTTGTCATGATCATGCCGGATAACGAGATGAGTAACCAAGGTAATGCTTTCAAGACTTAATCCACGACATTTTCTCCGACGACAATAATTATTGCCTCATGACAATGGGGTTGGCCAGTGGCTATAAAGGGCGATAACTCATATAACTGAGGGCGCCATCTAGGTCATTGACTAACAATACAATTCAGATGAATATACAAATCATGCTATTGTTAGTCAATGACATAGATGCCACAGACATGTGAGTTACATATTTAACTCCCTTTTCAATCACTGGCCAACGGCTATAAAGGGAGATAAATCGGTCACCAATACAACATGCAAAGAATCTTTGTCACTGACTATTAAATAATATTATTTATTTGAATATTCATACCGCCTTTGTGTAAGTCAAGATGGCTCTGTCTGTTAAAGATTTATCTCCCTTTATAGCCACTGGCGATCCACATTGCTCCGATGAGACCATTGTTCTGACCACTGTTCTTATTTCGCTTAATATGACAAATGTGTTAGTATAGATAGTTTCGTTAATAGTATACCAGCCATTCATTTAAATTTTCTGCCAGAACAATCTTTTTCCTTTTTTATTTCTAAACTTCGTCTTAACTTATAATGTTGAGGGAGAAATTATCGAAACACTTGTAACTTTTGCTTTTTGGAAAAGTTATGGATAACTTATATGATGCAAAATGACTTAATTTAAAGGACAAGTCCAGCGTTTTTCAACCTCAACTTATTATTTTTTAACGTTTATTTTGAAAGACATTTAAGTGTGTGACATTGGGAACCAATAAAGCATAGTCGTTAATTAGTTAATTTTAGAGCCGGAAGTGACGTCAAAAATCGCTTTGACAATGAGGTACATGTACCTGACTGTACGTCCCCCAGTGGATGCGTCTACATCTACAGCAAAACAGCGGCAACATAACAAAGCTGAAGTGTGCCGAGAGGATACACGAAGACATTCACGACTAGACGGGTATAGAAGAGACCTGGCTTATCGGCGATTTTAGACGTCACTTACACTTTTTAAATTAACAAATTAACGGTAATGCTTTATCAGTTTCTAATGTTATACGCTTAAATGTCTTACAAAATAAACGTTTAAAATAATAAGTTCAGGTTGAAAAACGCTGGGTTGTCCGTTAAGGGTGAACGTGTTTAGTTCAACAAATGGATGTAATTACAGGAGCGGACTATTTTGTTTGTGTATGAAGTTGTATGAATGAGTGTTGTTATTGTATTATGGCAGAATGTCAGGAGCTAGCAGTTCAGATGATTGACAGTGGAGTATCGCTCATACCTTTCTCCATAGAAACCAAATCCGGGGAGACTGGAATACTGCTACAGAGCGTTCTGCGTACTGCGGAGTTGCAAGGAGAGAAAAGGATTATCATATGTAGTCCACGAGACAAACATGATCGTTTGATTAAAGATGTTCTCTTAGAGGTACGGGAGACAATTCGAAAGATGCATTTCCGTTTAATGTTTAGGAGTCTTGTCTGTGCAAGATATCTGGAAACTAAATTCCAAAATATTAAATGAGGGAAAAGCAATTATGCAAAAAATCTTTAAATGAAAGAGCAAATGGAGTTGTTTGTAAAAATGGTCTTAAATAATTTGTGTCTTTCTTAGTTTTCTGCTGAACGTCATTTTGGTGAGAAAAATACCAAATTTGTAAATATCATTTTTTTTTAGTAATGTTACTTGACATTTAACAAGTTAATATACATCGTAATACTTTGCAAATAGTGCATGTGACATAACCCGGTACATTTGAACACTACTTTTGGTAGGTTTAAATTTGAAGAACTTTGGGTCGTTTTTCTGTTAAAGTAATGCTGTAATGCAAATACCACCATATATTTTTCTGAGTAAAGTGACGTTCCACTAAAAAACTAAGAAACCCACGCAAATTGTGACACCAGTTTTGTAAAAAATTCAATTTGCTCTTTCATCTGAAGTTTTTTTTGTTTTCTTCTCTTAAGTATCACAAGATTTACTACTAATAACACGCTATTATCACAATAAATATATATACTATACAATATTTAACATTTTTATATGGAATTGCTATGCCACTAAAATTGATTCAAAATACAAAACCACATTGGAAGACATAAGTATCTTTTGGATTTGCATAAATGTTATGATTATTAAAATAATTATTAGTAAAGATTTATTGTGACCAGGATTTTTACACAGTGTCGGCAACTAATAGTTATCATATATAAGCAGTCGAGGATACAAGTTTTTGTGAAAGGAGGGGGGTGGTTGACTATCACATCCCAAGGTCAGGGGCCTCATATGCCGTGGTAGATGGCCGGAGAAGCCATCTCAGCTATTTTTGGTCATTGCAATTAGTCAAGTAGGCATAAGTTGAGAAAAAAAAACAGTCACCTTTAGTATTGTTTTTATTTATTATACAACTGGGTTCAAGTAGTGGGCAGCCGAGGGTCGCAGAACTATCACAACTCAACAGGTGAGGGTCCAGGGCGGCCTAAGCTCCGGAAGCTACATGTACTAGACTTAGGAATGTGGCTGAAGCGATTTCAACCAATTATGGCCAATTACATTAAAGCAAGTTGATAAAATCCACCTCTTTTGATAATTGTATTAAACTTTATTTCTTCTGTTTCAGGCAAAACGATTTGACTTGGTTAGCAATGATGAGAGCATTTTTATTTTGATTGAACCGGTGAGTCTGTCAAACTCTGCAAAATGACTTGTGGGTAAAATCCATAAGTACAACAGCGCCGCGTCTCACCATCTCATTGAGTACCAATACAATGGGGTTGAGCAGTGAATAAACAGGGAGATAACTCTGTTACTCGTATAACTAACAGTGCCACCTATGTCATTCACTAACAATTCAGTTGAATTGAATATTTATAGTATGCTATTGTTAGTCAATGACAAAGATGGCACAGTCAGTCATATGTGTAACATATTTATCTCCCTTTAGAGTCACTGGCCAATCCCATTCACAGTTCCGATGAATATGCATAACCTGGTATTGTGATTCAATCAGATAGAGGGAGCTGGTGAACTAGCATAACATTACTTGGCTATGGGGACCTATCGCCCTGTTCCTCAGAAAAGGGCTATGAGTTGGGCGGTTTCACAGCGAGAAGGAGTATCTGAAATTTGTTTCGCGCATTATTCTCACATAATTTTGGTTTATAAATAAATCTTACCATGCATATAGCGGTGTTCTAAATCGCCATTAAATGTCACCGAAACGTGATCTAAAGGGTGATTTTAGCCTTTAATGTTTTGAATTGAGTGATGAAAATTGGTGCCCAAATTATACCGGGACATTTTGAAGGCCGAATGCTCGCGTTGGGTGGCGTTTCGGCCACATTTAATGGCGATTTTAGAACACCGCTAAAGTAAGGTTTATTTATATACCAAATTGATGGGAGATTAATGCGCGAAACAAATTTCAGATTCTCCTTCTCGCTGATAAACCGCCCAATCCATAGCCCTTTTCTACGGAACAGGGCTATAGGTCCCCATAGCTAAAGATTACCCAAAAGCCGCTCCCCTCGATTTGTATCATTAATAGCTTATATACCCTGTATTCAACTGTTGACCTAATTAAAATTGATTTATGAAAATATAATATTATATCCTTCATTGTATTATAATGAAATAAACAAAATTATTTAGGAAAAAGTAAGTCGATCATTACATGTAATGTTGGCATGCTCCATTTTAGCTTCCACATAGTCTCTGAAAATGCCGGGTAGTGGGGATCACCATTGACTAAAATGGGAGAAAACTGTGTCACCTTGTGACAGGTAGAGCCATCTATGCCATTGGCTTATAATAGTATTCAATTTAATATTCATAACAACAGTATGATAATCATACTATAGTTAGTCAATGAAGTAGATGGCAATGCCTATTATAAGGTTGGTCAAGTTCTTTCCCTTTTTTTTCCACTGGTGATCTTCATTGGTCCCACGGAAGTCAATTATGATTCAGCTGGTAACTTTGTCGGTTGATTTGGCTTTAGTTTGTGTCTTTCTTTTATCTCTGACAGACATCTACCCTACACGCATTATCAGGTACCAATTTCTTCCAACTGGGACTGCACAGCTCTCGTTGTATGATCCTAGCATTCAGGTGTGTAAAACCAGATCGCGAGAGTAAAGGAAAGTTAGACATCCACCAAGCGGCGGCCAATGACTCCGGCAGAATTATACAGTCAGCTCTTAAGATGTTCCTACAGGACAATGTGGGTAATACCAACCTCAAGCTAAGCAGTGTCGGGCTGATTCAATATATAAAAGAGGTTTGTTCTTTCTTTCATGACAGCACATCTTAAAATCTACTTTGAACAATCATCAACAACACGCACAAACGGCCAGCAGATCGCTGGGGATACATGTATGTCATATTGCATCAAATAAAACTTGTACCATTGACTTGTAAATGACCTTGGGTACAATGTCTTTAATTGAGCAATTTTTCTAAGACAACAATATCTTTTAAAAAAAGGAAATTAATTGCAGACTTAACTTTATATTTCCCCTTCTCCGAAACACCTAGTTGGTTGGTGTTCATAAACTTCATCTAGTGGACAACGTTATCGCTTCCCTTGTTTGTAGGTGAAACTAGATGGCGACACTGGTTGGATTCAATTTAATTCCACAGGACAGCGTATGAACTACACACTTGACCTGTACAACCACGGTGGTACAAATCATTTTAACATGGTAAGTTGAGGAGGTTTAACAGACAAGCGTATTAATTTCTAAACGACCTATACTCAGACCTTTGCCAGTCGGTCTTTTCGTAACTATTGTTTTGTATGAGTTATGTCCCTTTTGAGAAGGATAGCCGTGCAGTTAACATGGACAGTTTGATATTTAATTTTTGGGGTAAAGTTTCCTTTTATAGACTTCCCAAATTCAAAGATAATTCCATTTATTGGTAATTATTTATTAGAAAAAAAAATTCTTAGTCTGAAAAAGAATTATTATGACCAAAAAACTCTCCTATTGTATCTGAATGGGACATACTTGCCGTCATGGGAGGTAATTCTCTGACAAAAAAATGATGGAAAGGGAAAGAACTTTTGTAATAAAGAAAATCCGAAATAGCTTAATTCTTAACTCAGCTACCAGAAGTAACAATTCTTTTTTTTTTATAACGTTTAAAGAATTATATTATTAAAACTAGATTAAAAATAACCCAGAGTTTTGTGTCGGGGAATTTTGATCTCGAGCCCAGGCCTTATTACAGAAGGCCTGGAATAATAAGTTCACCAATCTGAGAACAGCTCCACAAATCTTAAAATTCCCAGTTATTGATTTTAGCCGACGAACCGAAGTGTAAGACTGAAACTGACTCGGCATTGCACATATCTAGAGTCCTTTCCTTAAAGACAAACTCAGGATTGTGTCGTGTATCCTTAAATAAAAGAGATTTCCTGTAAAATCATTTTTTTGTGGGAATTCGCGAAATCCTACGCAACAAATCAAAACATTATTGATTCTTAAATTCCAAAATGCCATTGAAATGTAGCTCTTTGAAAACAGTCTGACATTCTGCGTAATCGTGTTGAAACATCACCAGTGTTTATGAGCAGTTAAAGCAATTGTTGCATGCAAGTTGGGAATTATCTTTAAATTAAATTAAGTTGTAAGCCTTATTCTGTATAACAAGACGAACTTCAGTATGGATTGCAACTTCTTAGTAAATTTGTTACAATCTAAGTACATTTGTTGCCATAAAAAAAGTTGCTATCCATGCTTCTTAATACCATCCTCAACAACTAAAAGTCTCACAAATAAATCTTATAATCCATTAGGTCGCCCACTGGAAGACAACGAATAGTTCGAATCGGAGAGGCCGCCATTCAGGGGACATCGAATTTGACTCGGGCCCAGGTGTCACCCGGGAAGATACCAAAATAGGAATCTTTCCGGACATTGTTAAAGTGGTCACAGTCTTGGTAAGTTGCAGTCGGTCTTCACAGCCTAAGCATGGTATAGGGCTCACTATACTGTCAAGAGCGATTGGATCAGAAACGATCCAAATTCTCCAATGTTTCGTACCAGTGATCAAAATAATCCATCGTATAACTTATTTGTTGATATCCTAGTAATCCGTAGTGGCATAGGAAAAGAAAGTAGGTATATCGAACCTATTGCATGTACCTGACAAATCTTAACTTAACGTTTCTTTTAACCGGTTGAAAACGATGAATACGCTACTACTTCTGTTTCGAGTCGGTTTTGCAGAACGTGCACCACACAGAAACATTACAGTAATCGTAGCATATGTCTCGAACATCAATATTAAAACTTCCTAATGATAACCGAAATCTAAATATTTATATAAATACATGTTTGCTTCTTTTGAAATAAAATAAATCAAAACTAATGCGCCCATCTATGCCCTATTAACTGTATTATCTTTATTGTTTAATGATTTCGTTATATAGGAACAGCCATTCGTCATGCAGCGAGGACATGACTTTGTTGGTTTTACAGTGGATTTGTTAAAGCGACTGTCTAAGATGTTAAAGTTCGAGTATAAGATTTACATCAGTCCTGGCAATAGGTACGGTGTACTGGATGACGGCAGTGATATCTGGGACGGGATGATAGGCGAGATTCTGAATGGGGTAGGGTCAATGTAAATACATCAATAGTTTAGATTTTTCTAACAACCTTTCTCAGCTAGAATTAAGAAGGTCACTTTAATATATAACTATGTACAGATTTTCATCCGATGCCGTTATATGTTTTTTCAATATAGAGAAAAAAAAATGTCCAGGGAGGGGTTCAGTCTCGTTTCAGCCATATTGTTTCAGTCTCTATAATATTGGCAAATATTCATTAAATATTCACCAATATCTTTCAGAATTTTTTTAAGTGAATTAATTAAGAGACACACTGTTTTCGTGGCGATTATAAATATTTATTGAATAATAGCCAATGTAATATATATACAGAAACGATATGGCGTGAACAGTCCACCATACTTGAGTTACCAAATTGGCTCTAACGGCATTTTGAAAACTATCCACACAATCAGAACATCATGTTTCATAACTGCTGCCGGTTAGCCGGTTTGTATCCCCCACCCATTCATAACTCCTCAACTAATTTCAATTCACATGCATTCGTAATTCTCTGAAAATATCTGGCTCTTCAATATATAGCGTGATAGAACCGTCTAGAATAATCTAAAAAATCATATCATAAGGAATATTCAAGAAGATTTTAATAAATTAAACGAACTTCATAAAAACAGCCTTCCGCAATATTCCCCATTTAAATGAGAGTTAGCTGGACCAAACTAGGTCAGCTTAAGAAGTGTAAGCTTTATTACATCCCAGACACACCAGATCCTTCTGCTTTTATTACGACAATAGGTTTCATCAATTATATCTGATACCCCACCCCCTAGCTGAGTAGCCAAAACTTAAAACACCTGATACAATTTCTAGAAGAACAGTGGGCGTGTCTAAATGATGGCTAGCGCTTCTATCTTACACAAGTAGATCACAACTTAACGTAATGATTATAATTTTAAACCATTTTCTGTTAAACCTTTAACAGTTTCATTGATGCTATATGTCCATGTTTTCAGAACGCCACTCTTGCTATGGGAGCCATCTCCATTACGTCACAGAGAGAACAAGTTGTGGATTTCAGTCTCGGGGTCATAAGTACTGGAATTGACATCCTAATTCCAAAACCCAAAGAAACTTTTACTATTTTCCAGTTTATCAAACCTTTCTCCCCGAATCTCTGGTTGGCGATTTGTGGCTCCTTTCTGTTCGTGTCTTTGGTCTATTTCGCTCTGGATTATGCCTATGACGAGCGCCAGTTCACTTTGAAGGAAACCTTCTGGTTCTCTGTGGGTACCTTAATGAGACGAGACACAGACTTCTCTCCACGCCATTCCTCACAGCGCATCCTCTCAGCGGGATTTACTTTCTTTGTCCTCATCACCGTGTCCACATACACCGCTAACATGGCCGCCTTTTTAACTACCACTAACATAGAGGATGCCATCGAGTCGCTAGAGGACCTGGCTAAAGCTAAAAACACCAAAGTATACACCGTGGCCGATTCAGCAACCATGAACTTCTTGAAGAGAGGGGCAAAGCCTGTTTATAACAGACTTTGGCAAAAAATCAAAGGCCATTCAGGGTTGTTGGCGAACGCTTCGGACGCCGTCAAACTGGTTGAAGATCGTAAAGGTGTATTTGTGTTCGACTATCTGATTAATCAGTACGCCGAGATGCAGAACTGTGACACTCGTTCTGTAGCTGCACCTATCATGCTGCAGGAACATGGTATTGGGATGAAGGCAGGGGCTGGGGCAGCCAAAAGTAAAATAGACATTGCTCTACTAAAGTTGATCGAAGATGGAGTCATAAGAAATCTAAAGAAAAGGTAAGATTTAACACTTGGAAAAAAAATATCTATAAATGCACGTATTTCAATATTGAATATTT
The DNA here is from genome assembly GCA_034781015.1 of Tonicella lineata. Taxonomy (NCBI): domain Eukaryota; kingdom Metazoa; phylum Mollusca; class Polyplacophora; order Chitonida; family Mopaliidae; genus Tonicella; species Tonicella lineata. Next base: position 1,695 of record JAVFBY010232764.1, on the reverse strand, counting down.
GGTTGTATGCTTTTATAACTCAATCCCTGATATCACATGTTCATGTTGATGGCATAACGTTCAGATAATATTTTATCTACAACTAATAGTGGTTTATTCGCTGTAATACTAATGTAATTAAAGGCCCACTTACCGCTAAATGAACTTTCCATTATCCCCATAAACTGAAAGTTTTGATTTGCTATTTTTCTTTAAAATCAAAGTTAAAGTTTGTATTTTGAGACGTTCACTACAAAATACAGCAGACAGTTATAGTATGTGTTGTTGTTGTAGCAGTCTACGAAAACTGGGTAAAGTGATATATATATCTTTGGTATCTTTCAACGCTTAGTGACAAATTACAACGACAGGAAATTTTATAGTTTAGGTAACGATGCGTCATTTAAGTGATAAATTGTGTGCTCAAATTGTTTTCAGGTATTTATCACCTTTACCGGTTAGTGGGGCTTTAAGTTTCATGTTAAAAATTTTAAATATATTAAGCATTTAAATATTTTAATTGATAATTTAAAAAAATTACGAGATATAGTATTCGTAAAATTGTTTCAACATATTGTTTCAATCTTTATTTAATTTTTAAAAAACTATATAATGGTGATATACACTGATCTACTTATTGATTAGGTTCCTTAAGTAGATCGGTGTTTATCGCAAAATGTAATTTTCAAAAAATTAAACAATGATTCAAACAATATGCTTAAACAGTTTTTTTAAAACTCTATCTCGTCATTTTTTTAAATTATCAACGGAAATATTTTAAATGCTAAATATATTTAAAATTTTTAACATTTATATAATTATGTCCTCTACATTCCATTGATGTACGGCCAAGGAAAGGTAAAAATCATTATAAATGACAAATACAGAAATTGTTTTAATGTTCACACCACAGCGTATCTGAAATACCGCTGAATGTGGCGTAAAACACCAATCAATCAATAAATCTTATGTAAACTATTATCATTTCTATATAGGTGGTGGTACGACAAGCGTATATGTGATCCGCTTGGGAAGGAAGAGAAAAGCTCCACCAAAATACAGTTTGACCTGCAACATATGGCTGGGGTGTTTATCGTGGGACTTTTTGGACTAGCATGTAGCGCCGCATTCTTTCTGTTCAAAAAGTTCTACTTACTGGCCAAGCCTATTGAAGTTCCAAAAGAATGAATTCAAAGTATTAGTTAATATAGTCTCTGGTATAGTAAAGCATATATGTTACCTTTAAACGTATATTAGTCGGTCGGGATAAATTTCACCCTGGAACAACAAAAAATTGCAGATAACATCTACTTATAGAACTCACAAACCGGTAATTTTAGTCAACCTCTATAATAGCTCACACAATCAGGATTATTAACTATTGAAACTCTTGAAGTTTCTGATGGCTGAAATCGGTGACGTAGGCCTACTCCTCTTAGTTGCTAGATAATCTGGTATCAGGGATTAGCTTATTACATCAATCTATTTTTTTTATACGACATTTTGAGCAGATCAATCTGTATTTTTCTTTCTGGTATATTTGAAACACGCAATTGACTAATATATAGCGGCAATTTATCATATTTTTGTTCTTATCGTCCAACATTCTGTTATAAGTCATGCATTGCGAAGCAGGAAAGTGTAATTGACGATTCTCAATATAAAATATGATTATCGCGTGGGATTTATTTTAATTTACTGGGGGGGGGGGGGGGG
>JAVFBY010232653.1:0-10758 GCA_034781015.1 Tonicella lineata | reverse complement strand
TTACCCCTCACGCTGAAAAGAGGGGTATTAAACCAACTGTCTGTCTGGCAGACTACATGTAGGTGCAAACATTTTATCTGCAAATTTGCTGAAACCACATTCATTAAACTTACAATCATGCAAAATATGTTTGATAGATGTGCCTTTTAGAGATTTTATCAGCCAGATCACTGCATTTTCAATTTTTCAGAGTGAAAGAAAAGTTGTATATCCAGCACTACAATGTAGTGTACCTATAAATTTTTGTCTTCACAGTCAGTGAAGCTTCTTTCATCAAACTTAAGGCTGGCACTGTGACATGCTATCATATTGGCGAAACACCTCTTAGCACGGCAATAAACACCAAGCAATCAATCAACCTGTGTTATGTACATGTACCTGTCAATCAAACTGTATTTCGAAGACTATGATGGCATCTCAGTAAGCAAACAAATAAATCAGTCATTTACTTGTTAGAAAGTAATAATTGTAAGATTTGAACACATCAACACATCATACATGTACTTACTGTATTTTCCATAGGGGCGTAACAATACATCAAACTAGCAATTTATCACAATATGTAGTTGCTTCTGCAATGGTCATCAATCGATAGTTTTTTAGTTACGCAATAGTCTATTGCAATAGTTGTACCAACTATCGATAGTTTTAATAGTGGACCAGTTTCCCATCTTTTGACATGATACTTTTCCTTTAATACATTTAAATGGGATATTTAAAGACCATGGATAACCTACACAAAGTTAGAAAATGCCATTAATTAACCGTGCTTCAGGGTTCTTGAAACTTACTGACTTAACTGATAGTTGCAATTATGCATATTTTGAAGCTTCAAAATGTAATACATATTCATCGCTTAAGTTATTTAAACAAAATCCTTCCCACACCACTATCGCAATAATGTTTAGGTCTATCACAAATACTATCACAATAGTTAAATAATAGGTAATAGTCATCCCTAATTTTCAATTTCAATATTATTGGTTTGCTAATAGGCCTACCTTACATGTATTTAAACTAGCTTTGTGACAAAACTATTTCAATTAGTATGTTTATTGTTCTTTTACAGCCAAAATTTATTCCTGAATTTATAAGGTAAGTTCATTTGTTAAGCACTGCTACTCACTTTCAATTTACATTTGTGGGTTTTTCTATTCGACACAAATCTGTACATAATCACTGTTCCAGGGACTACATCTAGCAATAGTTTTAAACATGTTGAAAGAAAAGCAGGGTATTAGGCAGATTATTGATGTATTATAGTAGTGATGCTGAACTGCGGTATCAACATCAAGTGTAGTAGATTATTTAAGAACAGATTTTCTGCAATGCAAGTGTAATGCACTTTAGTTTGGCAACTTTAAAAGGCTGAAAAAATCAAAGTGTGTGTTAGTGTATACATCCTCAAAGGCATGTCTGTTTCCTTTAAACGTCTGATTAAATCATTATCAAAGTGGGATAAGAGTAATCCTAAACACATGTAAAAGGCCTGTATGTTTGTTGCTTTATTAAGAATTCTGCCCGTAAAAAGTAATATAATCCGCTTATAAATCTATATTATTATTTTTTGTCAGAAAACAGAATGAGTGTGATTATGATGTTATATCAGGTACCAGGTATACAGGATCCGGGGGTGTCTATGGATGGGATGTCAAGAGAAAGGTTATCAGGTACACAATTGATCTGTGTTTATGTGGGTCAGAGCATATAAGGGGCCTGCGCCGTCGCTTGGTGGTTAGAGCGCCTGACTGGCGTGACTACCATTCCTCCTTCGATGTACCGCACAAGTTCGATTCCCCCAGTGGACTTGCTTAGGTACAGAGGAAGTCACATAGGCGACTTCGGCTATAGCGGGGGTGGTTTTTCCGTGGTTTCCTTCTCGGTTTTCCACCATATGAAGTAGGATTGTCTAACAAGTGGAGAATCCGTTGTCATATAGGTGAAATACCCCTGAGTACGATGTTAAACACCAATTAAACAAAAACTCACTTACTACATTATCTTCTTTGTGATTTCTGTAACGAAATTCTTCTATGGCATTTTACCAGTTGTATTGTGGCGGGTGGTTGGGCGGGAGCTTCCTGATGCCCTGGTGCTCTCGGAGTTCAAGGGTATCAGGAAGTAGGGTTTTTTTTAACGTGCTGAAAATTTGCACATTTCATTTATGCACCATAGTCTCAGTCCGTCCTTGTTTTGGCTTGTCATTGGAATTTGTTTATTTTCAATGATTTTGAGGATGGTTTCTATCACCTATTGGGCTGGCAAGCCCTCATATGAGTGAAATAGCCTTTATATGAATAGTGTAAAACCCAATCAAACATACCCGTCTCGAGAAGATCTGTAACTAAAAAAAACATCTCTGGACTCGACTGTAAGTCCTCTTCTGTCTTTAAACGCGTAGATTATATTTATTCACTATAAAAATGATATTTTGTCTCCCTTCCAGACTATTCCCCTGGGGTAACAAAATGATGCCCAAAGACAAGCATTGGATGAATATTTTTCAAGGGGAATTTCCAAACTCCAATACAGCAGAGGATGGCTTTATAAGCACAGCACCAGTAAGTAATGTTATTTAATATATGCTATACGTATTATATTACAAATGATTGAGATATTTATGTCATATTTTCTTGTAAGTATATTTGTTGAGCATTTACTGATGCAACTTCTCGCCCAAATAACCTTAAAAAGACTTGACATTTGAGAGATTTTAAATGTTTTTACGGTTGAAAAGAAATTTATCTTAAGAGCTCCGAAGCAACCTTTTTTGGGGTGGATAATTTTCCAAAACATTGTTCATTTTTAAAACTGTTTTAGGTTACATCATTTCCAGTTCAGAATAAGTTTGGTTTGAAAAATATCATTGGGAATGTTTGGGAGTGGACACAGGACTGGTGGGATGTACGACATTCTCCGGATCCTAAAAATAACCCGGTAAGATATCCTTCTGATCCTAAAAATAACCCGTTAAGATATCCTCCTGACCCTTAAAATAACCCGGTAATATACCTATTATCAATTACCTAAAAATAACCCGGTAAGATAACCATTATCAATTACCTAAAAATAACCTGTTAAGATATCTTGCTGATCCTATAACAACCTGTAAGATATCCTGTTGATCTTTGGCTGAACCTAAAGATAACTTTGTAAGATATCCGGCTGAACCAAAAAATAACCCTGTAAGATATCCTGCTGATCCTTAAAATAACCTTGTAAGATATCCTGCTGAACCTCCAATAACCTTTTAAGATATCCTGCTGAACCTCAAATAACCTTTTAAGATATTCTGCCGAACCTAAAATAACCTTCTAAGATATCCTGCCAAACCTAAAATAACCTTAAGATATCCTGCTGAACCTAAAAAAAAACCTGTAAGACATCTTTCTGATCTTAGAAATAGCATTGTAAGATATCCTGCTGAACCTCAAAAAATCTTTTAAGATATCGTGATGAACCTAAAAATAACCTTGTAAGATATCCAGGTGAACCTAAAATAACCCTGTAAGATATCCTTCTTATCCTAAAAAAAGCCCTGTAAGATATCCGGCTGAACCTAAAAATAACCCTGTAAGATATCCTAATCAACCTAAAAAATAATCTTGTAAGATATCCTGTGAACCTAAAATAACCCTGTAAGATATCCTTCTGAACCTAAAAATAACCCTGTACTATCCTTCTGATCCTAAAATTGCCTTGTAAGATATCCTTCTGAACCTAAAATTAACTATGTAAAATGTCCTTCTGAACCTAAAAATAACCCTGGAAGATATCCTTCTGATCCTAAAAATAACCTTTTAAGATATCCTTCTGAACCTAAAAATAACCTTGTAAGATATCCCGCTGAACCTAAAAAAAAACCTTGTAAGATATCCCTCTGAATCTTTAAACAACCTTGTAAGATATCCTTCTGAACCTAAAAATAACCTTGTAAGATATCCTTCTGAACCTAAAAATAACCTTGTAAGATATCCTGCTGAACCTAAAATTAACCTTTTAGATATCCTCCTGATCCTAAAAAAAAAAACCTGTAAGATATCCGGCTGAACCTAAAAATAACCTTGTAAGATATCCTTCTGAACCTAAAAATAACCCTGTAAGATATCCTTCTGAACCTAAAAAATAACCTTGTAAGATATCCAGGTGAACCTATAATTACCCTGTAAGATATCCTGCCAACCTTAAATAACCCTGTAAGATATCCTGTGATCCTAAAAATAGCTCTGTAAGATATCCTGCTGAACCTAAAAATAACCCTGTAAGATATCCTAATCAACCTAAAACATAACCATCTAAGGCATCCTGCTGAACCTAAAAATAACTTTGAATATATCCTTCTGATCCTAAATACAACCCTGTAGGATATCCTGCCGATCCTAAAAAAAACTTGTATGATATCCTGCTCAACCTAAAATAACCTTGTAAGATACCCTAATGAACCTAAAATAAAACTTGTAAGATATCCTGCAAACCTTTAATAATCGTGTAAGATACCCTTCTGAACCTAAACTAACCATGTTAGATATCCTGCTGAACCTAAAATTAACTGTGTAACATATCCCACTGAACCTAAAAATAACCTTAACATATCCTAATGAACCTAAAATAACCCTGTAAGATATCCTGCTGAACCTAAAAATAACCTTTTAGATATCCTCCTGATCCTAAAAATAACACTGTAAGATATCCTGCTGAACCTTAAAATAACCTTTTAGATATCCTCCTGATCCTAAAAAAAAAATGTAAGATATCCGGCTGAACCTAAAAATAACCCTGTAAGATATCCTTCTGAACCTAAAAAATAATCTTATAACATATCCAGGTTAACATAAAATAACCCTGTAGGATATCCTGCTGATCCAAAAATAAGCTATCCTACTGAACCTTATGATAACCCTGTGCATATTACTTACAGAAATTAATTTCATTGAACACAAATCAATAACAATATATGTAATTCAGATCACTGCAGATACTGTTCGCATATCTGGTATTCAGGAGTCGAAATTTACATGTATTTGCAGGACATGACTGGCTCAAATTGAGATTGTCCGGTTAAATTTCTCAAATTTAACATTGTGTTAAAAGGGCTGTAGGACAAACTTTCAGAAATGTCCGGCAACATATTCCAAACATTTCAACCCCTGGCGTATTTGAAATAACTTCTTGTGCCTTAGTGCTTCTTACTCCTGATTATACCTAAAACCACCAAAGTCCTGACAGCACTATATATTTGTTTTAAACTTTTAATTTTGTATTTATTTATTTCATCATTTTCTTTCTTCAGAAAGGTCCTGAAAGTGGAAAGGATAAAGTTAAAAAAGGTGGCTCATTTTTATGTCATGAGGTAAGATTCTATTATGTTGTTAATTTTGCTGCTAATATTCCAAAGATGTTGTTTCGTTGATTTACACATCAGGTTGTGGCGTTAAACCCTAATCAAATAAACAAGCAACAATTTTATTTTTGGGTGAAGTGGGAGTAGGAACAGTATGTTTTTGTGTTGTCTTGCTCTGCAGCCAAAATTTCACACATCTTGTCAGGTGGCTGTTGGGAGATTCTTGAGGCCCTGGTGTTCCGTCTCCAATCCTGGATTGTTGTCAGTGACATTGAGGGTAGTTTTCTCCTCCCATTGGGCTGACTCTCTGCCGTATAGATGAAATACCCCTGAGCTGGGCGTTAAACACCAACCAAACAACAATCACACTTGACTGTAGTTTAACCTGTTATGAGACCTATGACAGTTTTGTATCTTGTCATTATTTTTTGCCAGGGCCATGAGTGGGTAGCCATATACAATATATAATAAGCAACTTTAGTACACTGAATGTGATTAAGGACAACAGTAACAATAAATCAAGTTATTAACATCATTGGCTTAAGCAATCTTCATCATGGTCTTTTGTTTATAAATCTTTTACTCATATTATTTTACATGCTTGATTCTAGAGTTACTGCTATCGTTACCGATGTAATGCTAGAAGTCAGAACACCCCTGACAGCTCAGCTGTTAATTTAGGATTTCGATGTGCGAGTGATAAATTACCTGATTACCTAAAAGAGAAGCCTGCCAGTAAAGACGAGTTATGATAGGAAATGTGTAATTGAACAGGTAAGAGCAGCAGATTGTTGGTGAGGGCACTGTCTTAAAGGGGTATCAGGAAGCTGTTTTATTGTGGTGTCCTGTTAAGCTTCCTGTTCTTGTACTGTAAATATTGATCCTCCTTTGATATACTGCACGAGTGCAAGTCGCCAGTGGACCTTCTTATGATATTGAGATTGCTTTGTTTTACAATAGCTTAAATAATAAAAACAAAGCATCCGAGGATGCGGAACCTGCTGTCAACTTTGGTTTACTGTGATCTTGACCCAACCAATTTAAATTAGTTATTCCATTTCCTCAGTCTGAGAGCAGTATTCTGGCCAATTTTTTAAAAATCAAGCCATAGCCATCCTGCTCATACACAGACGGACAGCATCTTCCCATGTCAAGGGCAAAAATGTATCAGACTCTCTTCTCACCCTTGCCCTAATAATGGCCAGCAAAACAATGTTAAAACATCATTGGATTATTGTAGGAAAGTATGATCTAATAAAAAAGGTGTTAACAAATCACTTACGAATCTCCACCGAAAATAAACAGGGGTTTCATTCGTGCACGCAACAGTGTAACCTATCATGTGATAATTGTTCACAAACAATAAAAGGGACCTATGAAAGATGCAGTCTGATTGGCTGGGGACAGTCAGATTAAGGGCATATTAAAAGAATGCACAATTAGAACAGAAATTGTTTTTTGTTTTTTTTTGCTTTGCATTACAGTACTGTCAACAAACAATGATTGCTTTCTGAATAACATTGGTATTATGTTTGCTTGAAAATGTAATAAACTTTCCTTTTCTTTCTTTCAGATCATCCATACTTCCAAATCATGTGTAGTGTCTAATCTTCGCTTTTCATTCGGATAAATCATTGATCTCAGTTTGTGTTATTATTTAGACATGTTAGAGCGGATAAGCTTGGAATTTTAATTGACTCTAAAAATGCAGGGTGCATCATTATTGAATAAATTTATAAGTTAATTTTTTTTCTTTCTTGGCAAAAATTCTGTTCATTTCATTTATTACAAGACAATTATGACATTTTATTTTAATTTAACTGAGGGAATTTATTAATGGTTAGTATTACTGTAAGTTAAAGGCCCCCTAACTGTGAGAAAGCCGAAACTTGTTTATGAAAGAGGATACTGTGTATTTTTCCAAGAAAAGTTCAATCTAAACTTCCTGTTTTTGCCATAGACTGAAAGTTTAGATGTCCTGTTTTTCTTTTAATTAAAATTAAAAGATATGACTTTTGGTGGTGCCACCAAAAGTACTTACGCCAGCCCCTATTATTTAAAGATAAGCGTAAAAATAACTGGACACTACTAGTTCTAGCTATTTAGATACAAATGTCTGTGGCCCCCTGGATCACTTTACAGACTAGCAGGGTCCTAGCTAGACTTTTTAAACAATTAGCCATTTCTTTAGTCACACTTCTAAATCATTAGCCAAATTGGTTATTAACATAACTATTCTGATTAGCCAATACAAACTTTTATAAGCCAAATTTAAAAATGATTAGCATTTGGCGATTTCACTAATAGTTAGCTAGGCCCTGACTAGTTACAACCCTTGGAAACATTGTTTTGGATATTTTAACTAAAGGTATGTCATTTTAATGATAACTAAAGTGTTTATATTGATAAGCTTCTCACAGTTAGGGGCCTTTAAATAGGTTTTTGTAAAAACATTAATAATTTAGTTATATTTTGTCTATTGTGCATTTTTATATCTGTATCATGTCTATGTATTAATGCTTCATTTATTTATCATAATGTTTAATTACTCTGATCAACTCAGTACTAGAGCAAAATCATTCAATATCGTAAAATAATTTCTATTTTACAAGTGGTTGTGGAGCAAACCTTTTTAAGCAGATTATAAAATAGTCTGCAAAATGTTATACATGTCTTCCTTAAGAAAGTTTTGTTAATTACAACAAAAAGCATTTATAAGTCAATTTTGTTTTATATTTTTATTAGTAAAGTAATTTAAAAAATTACCTTGAGTAGTGCAGCCCAATATGTGATAATTTATGGAAAACTTTAATAAATATCCACAAAACCTATAATTATAGTCTATTGAAAACTAGTCTATGAGAGTTAACCAAGAACATGATGATTTTCAGTTTTTTATTAATCCCTGTGCCAGTTATCCTGTCTCAGATAACACATACTTATTATGTGTTCCATATTTTTCACCATTGTTTTATCATTAGGGCCTAATACTTATCTTTTCTACTAAATAGGACTATTCCATTGACTTTATTGTACTAGTCAAGTGTGGAATATAGGAAATGGAATATACAGTGGCTGGTTAATCTTTACTTTACTGTGGATATACATTACTCAGTTATCCATGCTTTAAAGTTGTTTGATTTGTACATTGAGCAAATGTTTATTCTTATAATTCTGTGTTATATGATAAGTATAGTAACCAAGCATGGTCAGTTATAATATATCTCGTCAATAAGTGGTTGTTTTCTACTCCGGATGCAACTCACCCATGGCAACTCAAGTTTATAGTCCAGTTAACTTGTCTCTAAGAGTTAATCTAGAACATGATGATTTGTCATTTCATGGTCAATCGATTTTCTTGTGACAGTTAGACTTACTTTTGAAAATATATACATGTATATATTAAATTGGCTTGTCAATTTCATAATAATCAGTCAGCCACAGTACCCACTGTAAAAGTGTTCAATTTAATGAAACTAAAGTTATTTTCTTTACTTAGTCAGCGCTGCATGAATAAAAAAAAAAACAGATAGTCTTATCTGATTTTTCAGACTTACACAATCACTAAGCCACTTCCGAGGTCACTTTGTGGAGGCTATACTCTTTTTAAGATTTGCTACAAACACCACACCTACAAATATCCACTGGAAACTAGCCATACAAATGCCTTTAGATGCTATATTATTTCCCCAGAATGCATTTTTGCAACATAAAAAATTTGTTTCATGATCCAATCAAAAAAGAACATATTTTAAAAATATACAGTAAGTTTTTAAAAAATTATTAAATTTAAATGCAGAATTTTAGAACATATAGGTTTTGTGTAAACAAAATGAATTTATCAGTCGAAATATAATAGATAGTTGCTGAATACTGAAACACTTGTCCTGCCATACTTGAAGAGTTGAGTCAACTTAGCTGCCTTGACTTCTCTATGATTTGCTCATTCAATTTCAATCACAAATGTATTTGTATTTTGAAAGTGACATACAGTTTAATATACTTTCAAATTAAAAATAATATCTTTCTAATGGAAGCCCTATAGTCAACCGCTGGACTTTACTTAAAGGCCCACTAACATCGAGAAGGCGTAAAATTGCTTCTAAAAGAAACACAGAGTTTCTGTATTTTTCACAGATAGATCAATCCAATCATATATAATTTAATAATTTTATCTATTGTTTAGACAAGGTAAATAATATCTCAATTGATGGAAAGACCCAGAGATCAGTTAAATAAACAGGTGTGACTCAGAATTTTTTTTATGTACATCCTGCAAAATATTATTGAAATCCAACTTCAACTTTAGGAGGCGTTAATAAGGTTAAAATGTAGTAAAATATATAGCAATACTGTACAGGACCCTCACTTTGTTAAATAAACAGTTGGGACTCTGCACATCCTCAATTCATACCGATGAGTTCTACAAAATATTGTTGAAATCCAACTTGAACTCTAGGAGAAGTTGCGTTAACAAGGTAAAATTATACTAAAATATATGGCAACACTGTAGAGGGCTGTAATTCTGTTAAATAAACAGTCAAGACTCAAAAAAATCTTTAAGAGCATCCTCACGGCAAAATGATTACAACTTAAACTTTAGGAGGAGTTTTTGACAAGATACTGTCAGACAGACAAAGGAACAGACGGACGGAGATTATTGCTATATTCCCACACATTATCTGCCGTGAAATAAAAAGTTTCTGTTATTGCTATTAAATGAAAGTTTTGATGTCCTATTTTTCTTTAAAATCAAAGTAAAAGATTTAAATTTTTGTGGGAACAATATGCGCCCCAACATGCACGTGTCAACTAGATAAGCGTAACAATAATTGAACACTACTAGTTTAAGCTAACGCTGTTAGATACAAATGTCTCTGGCCGTCTTAAAGTGCTTTATTGTCTAATTACACAACGGGAAACATTGCATTGTATATTTTAGGTAAAGAAATGTCACTTTAGTGATAAATAATGTGTTTATATTAGTAAGCTTCCACACAACTTGTATGCGCTTCTCATGGTTAGTGGGCCTTGAAGAATACTTAAAATGATACATGTGTCACATTTTATTGTGCACTTTTTGTACAAATGAAATATGGTCCAATGTTTTATTATTAAATGATGTATGTCTCACTTACCCTCCCTCCTTCCATATTTGTTTCATTAGTGCTTCGAACTTAAGTTATTTATTACAAATGTAAAGAAATAATATGTCTTAGTGTAAGTTTGATCAAATAAAAATGTTTTTAATATAAAATTATCTTAATAAATAATTGTTTAGGCCTAAGTATCATTTTTAAAAAATAAATAGAACAAGAAAAAAGCAATCAGAGATTGCTCGACAATATGGGGGGGGGGGGGGGGGGGGGGGGGGGGGGGGGGGGGGGGGGGGGGGGGGGGGGGGGGGGGGGGGGGGG
>JAVFBY010232431.1:0-10760 GCA_034781015.1 Tonicella lineata | reverse complement strand
TTAATATATCAGTTACCTTTTGGAATAAAGTCACTGTTATAAACAGCTCAGCTTTCCTCAGATTCACATAAATCACCAGGTGGTACATCCGATTAACGCTCATAAAATCCCAAATTTAGTATATAAAAGATAAATTAATGAGAATAGTAAAGCTTTGACTGGTGTATTATTGTGCATTAAAATGAAAATCCTCATCTTTCACAGTAATTAACATTCCTTGATTTTAAATGCTTTTAAAATAAATATTTTTCAGGTAGAATTACACGACTGACGTTTAAATCTTTGTTTTTTTATGTATTTACCACCTGCAATTTTTATGATTACGGAACTATCAATCCCCTTATCTCACTTTGTTTGGGTATGGGTTAAGAAATAAAAAGCAAAACAAAATCTATTGGGACTGCTATTTTCAGCAATGATACAAATGAAAAAAGACAATTGTATAGTGACGTTCAAATATACTTATACTGCTCTGACGAAAGGTGAACAGTGGAACCTGTAACTTTCTGTAGTACGGTAGATTGGTGGACATTTCGAACAGAATTGTTCAATCACTATTTGGCCACTATTTCGACCACTATTGTGTATATTATATAAAAAAAATAATCGCTCAGAAAATTTTTAAAAAGTGTGAAAATATGCATACAAAGTAGACTTTTTTATGCTCTATCACATACTAACAAGACACGCATTCTGACCAATATTACGGCCACCATTTTGATTTTAAAATGGCCGCCATACAATGTGTATATAACGTAAAAACAATTGTTCACAACATACAAAAGCGTTTAAATCTGCACAATGGTAGATTTTGTTATGCTCTAGAACATAAAAGCAAGACGCATGCGTTCTGGCCTCTATTACATCCTCCATTTTGATTTCAAAATGACTGCCAAAAACATTCTATATTCCGTGAAAAATAGTACAGAGCATGCCAAAAGGGTGAAAATGTACATATGAGTACAATTGTTATGCTCTCGCTCATAAAAACTACTACACGGCTTCTGATTACAAAATGGCTTACAAAAACATTAATATATTAGATTTTTTAAAAATTGTTCAGAACATGAAAATGTTGTAAAAATGTGCATACTTATACACATAAATATAAGACAGTCACAATCTGACTACTTTTATGGCCACCGTTTATATGTTAAAACGGCTGCCGAAAACTGGCAATATACCTTATTTCACGTAACATCAGGATGCAAAATGTTGTGAAAAACATATGTTTTGCTTTTTCTTAATAATGATTTGCTTTAAACTTTTGTATGACGTTAAATAAATATGTTGGGGTTTAATGTCGATGCATTTTTATTGTTTCAGAGGACGTATAGTAAGAAGATTCAATTCAGTTGTTCCTATCAGCCATTTTGCCAGCCACAAACGGAAATCTTTCAAGTTGCAAGACATAGGTGAATTAGGTACTTCGTGTATTGGACAGGGTCCTCATAAACCAGATTTTACAAGCTGGCAGTTTTGTGTAACTTAGCAATAATACAAAAATGAAAAACATGTTGACCATGGAAAGGAAATATACAGAGGCCAAGATAGAAAATATGACTACAAACTTCTCACTGAGATCAATTGCAGTTCCATTAAATTGTATCCTTACAACAGGAATATTCATAGAATAGACAGTGGCGAATTACTTGAAATTTCATTTAAATCAAAGCATTTTTTGTGACATAAAGGCTCTAAAAACAGGTTCGGCGACCAAAAGCTTCAAAGTGCCAAAAGACAAAAGGTAAAAAAAAGACACAATGGCAAAGTCAACCATTTGCTATGTCTGTGATGAATACGATATAAAAGAGGAACTCCGCAGAATACTCAAGTGTGCACATATTCTGCAAGACAGAAAAGTTTGACAAAACTCTCTCAGGGATAGCCCTCTCAGCGATGAACAATCCCATTAGTAAACTGTATGCTGAGAGATGGTAGTCTGCCCAATATGGCGTTTATCATGTGTAACATCTGTATCACAGAAAAAGCAACTGCTTGACCTTGTCTTGAGGAAAAACCACTGTGTTTTAACTTGATTTGATCTGGACTGAGGTCAAATTGTGCATTTTTTTCTGCCAGTGGTTTTTTAATCTGTTTCTACAGCTAGCATGCCTCAATACATACATGTAGATTGATTTAAAAGAAAGTTCGAGTCTATGAATATACATGTACATGTCCTCTGGTAACGAATCGATGCTATGAAACTCGGCGGTATTCTAATCAGTAGTAGTCACATTTCCTCCATATAGCCTCCGTAGTAAAACATTTTTTATTTATGCTTTGTTGACAAATTACACATAACAGCCAGTTCTGGTTTCTTACATTTCATAAAGTTACTATACCCGGATCTATCATCTTTCCGGTTTTGAACATATTGGCCGACATAGCAGCTGATAACAACGACTGTTTAATGGAGTCTTCTTTTAATATACGTCCTCTGGAACGAGAAAAAAGTATCGACGTTTAACCCGGGACATAATTATTAACTATCATATACTAATATGTTAGAAAATCAGTCTTAAGGAAATGCAAAACACATGTTTTTCAAAACATTTTGCTTCCCGATGAGAGGTTTAATTAGGAATATTGTGCTTTTTGGCAGGCATTTTGAAATTCAAATAGCGGCCGTAATACTGATCAAATCGGATGTGTCATATTTTTATGTGATAGAGCATAAAACATCTACAACGACATATATGCTGATTTTCACACTTGCGTCATGTCCTGATATTTTTTAAAAATAAATATACCAATTTTGGCGGCCATTTTGGAATCAAAATAGCGGCGGTAATACTGGTCAAATCGCATAATTTATGTCTGGCTTTTATGTGATAGAGCATACAAAACTACAACTATGCACATATTCACACTTTTTCACTGTTATGATCGATTTGTTTTACCTAATCTACTGTACTACTGAGACTCAATTATTATCTTTTTTTTGTTGTGGTAAAGGATACGGTAGACCATGCACTGACAATTAAATATTCACAAGATATCGGTTATCGCCAGAAAAAATCGCATTCAATTTGTTCAAATGTCATCGCAATAATGAATTTTAACTTAAATAAAGTTGCCTTAGCAGTTGGTTTGTATGATTCATAGACCCCAACAGCTTGACGTCCGTCTTAAACAGAGTTTTACGCAAACACCTTTAAAGAAAAAAACCGTAAAGAAGGCAATTGAAGGAAAAAATGACTTTTACCTGCGGCGTTTCTGGTGTGTTTGTTTTTCAAAGGTTTGTTAGTTAGAGAAACGAAAGAGCAAATATATATTATTCAGGGTATAATCTTCCTAATAACGTTTCTCATCATCGACCATGATTTATGTTAATGACGTCTGAAGATATAACTTAAAGGTCCTTGAAAACATAATGCAAACTCCAAACTAGATATAATATCGCCACTTCACAGTAACATAAATTGTGATCAATGTTACAAACACCTACAAATATAAAGTTACGTTATTTATCAAGATATGATTACAGAAAGATCTTCAATGAATGTATATACTTTCAGTAGTGTACAACCCTATCTTATTTTTTAAAAATTTATTTATGTTTACATATTCTTTGTCACCCACAGATATCACACCACAGTGATATATATACCCTCTGTATACTTTTAGAAATGCAGAGAAAGAAAAATTGACATGCCTTCACCGGGGATCGAACTTGGTATACCTTAGGCTAAATGGTACAAACTCTACGCTAGTCAATTATACTTATTTGTACTTACATACCTAAGCAACGACTGTATGCGTTCAAATAGTTGGCGCAGTTACATGTAATAACAACACATAATAAACTGCCAAGCCAAGTGTACCAAATAAAAACAAATAAAAAACAGATTTAAAATGGAATGCGATATAAATTCATATCATAAAGAAAACATAAGAAAAACAAGGACATCTCAAACCGTATCAACCCTTCGTAAAGCGGGGAAATCTCTAAATGGTAAGTCTGATAAATATGCATTATAATTGTAATTGATAAAACAATAGGTTTTTCGTTTTTGTGATTCAAAACACGTGTAGCACTTTAATGGAAATAAAGTCAATAGTTTGAACTAAAGATTTTGTTCGGTGCCTGGTGACCTTGACCTTCGACCTTTAATATAATAGGCTTCTTGTTCATGTCATAGGGAACATCATTTGTATCTACAACGTCAATGGACCTTGTAAGTAGTGAGTTGGCATATTGAATAAATTATAGAACGTTACTGACTCTTGACCTCAGCCTAACCATACTTTTTCTTTGAAGTTGCTTTTTAAATTGACTGCCAATGACTTGGCGGTAACCATGGATAATATCATGCATATTCATAATATTAATGCATATCCCTGCATTGGAAGATTATACAGAAAACAGTTCAGTCTGTATCTTGTATTCAAGAGTTGTTGCTAATAGTGATACCATGGTTAAAGAGATCAAATCTGTTGGTAGCGGATATCCAGCTGCGTTATATAGTCGTAACAAACAACTATTATTTCCCATCATGATCATCGCATCTCATGGTTTCTACCTTTGTTAAGGATAACCCAGCTTGGCATGCTTCATTACTAAACCATAATATCCTGATTTAACAATTCGACAGTATACTACGGTGTAGTGTCTTAACTAATCTGATTGTGTTTACCCGACGTCATATTGTCGACTCCAGTGTTTCCCTCCTGCGGTCTTTGGCATGAACTGACGGAAATCAATTATATTAGTTATTAAATATTTACCACGGCGGTCCAGAACTAATTGACATGTCTGAAATAATAAAGATCAGAAATGATATGTATGTATAGCTATCTGACTTTTAAAGGGATTAAATAAACATGACCACACCCGTAGTGGAGTATCATATTAAACTGGTACCCTGCAGGAAGCTTACATAAAGCTATTTCCGTTTTTTTAGATGAACAATGCTTATCAAAAAATAATAATTAAACTTTAAAGGAATACATATGAGCTGTATTTAAATGTCGTACGAAAGACATTGCTCCCAGAGCCCATGCAACATTTTTAGAGAGACCTACATGTAGTTCGGGTTTAAATTCTCATAAACCATGATATATGCACATCACTCAATAAGCACAAAGTCGTTAAATATGAAATATGTACAGTTGAATCACTCCATTCCATCATGCTATACATTGTAATACTTCCAACTGTCGCTCCACTTTGTGCAAATAAACCATGTATCCAACTGACATCTAGTTGTAGCGTTAAACTTAAAAGGATATAATGTATGTGTGGTGCTAATATTAATCACATGTAGTGTCTTGACGAATATCACTCATATCAAGGGTTCAATACATAGTCCATTCTCCTGAAACAAATCATAGAAGGTAACAGGTGTGTGTCGCAATGAATCCCAATGCTAAATAACCAAATGCCAGTTAAGCCAAATTAATTGTTAAATGATAGCGAAATATCTTGTTTCCGTGTTTCTTCTCACGACAAAGCCGTACTAAATTATTCCGTGTGATTTGTGACAATGAAATGAATAGGCTTATATATTGTAAAAATGTTTGTTCTTTTATAGTGATTGCAGCAATTATCTATCTAGTGTTACTCCGTATCTCAGCCCACCATTTTGAGAGCTTTTCATTTCCTGGTACAGAGCCTCTGTCATAGAGCGCTAAAGGATTAAATTATATTAGAATTAAGGCTCCTTGTGTAATTTTTCTATGTCAGTTAAATCGTTCATTCTAAAACACAGCGCTTGAAAAATGTAATTTTGTTTTTTAATATATCAGTTAACTTCTGGAATAAAGTCATATTACTTTCATAAACAGCTCACCTTTCCTCAAAATCACTTAAATCACCAGGTGGTTCATCCTATTAATTCTCCTAAAACTCTTCAATTTAGTCGGATAGCAAAACAAACTAACGAGAAGATTTAAGGTTTAGGACTGACCTACTAAGGCGAATTAAAATGAAAATCCTCATCTTTCAAAATAAACAACATACATTGATTACATTTTTTAAATTAAATATTGTTGTCAGGTAGAATTACACGACTGTTATGTTTAAATCTTTGTATTTGATTTATTTGACCCCTGTGATTTTTATGATTTTATGGAATTATAAATACCATAGCAACTTTGGGTAGGTTTAGAAACCAAATGCAAAAAAACTATTTGGACTTTGGTTTTGTCATTTTTCTCGAAAATATTGTTATTAACAGCATTGATACAGATGATAAAAGCAAATTGTAGAGAGACATCTGAATACACTTAAATACACTGGGAAATTGGGGCTGCTTTTTGCTGTCCGGAGCTTAATGCCTCCAAGTCAACCAGTCTACAGGACCATATATCTCTTTTTAATGCTGAGTTAATGGCTTTTTTAAAAACTGCTATGGAATTTTTAGGCTGCTCCTTAAATTTGTAGACTGTTTTAAAATATGAAGAATAAATGTTTGTTTTCGATGTCTCCCGAGTCATGTGGCTATACAAGGAAATGAATTAACTGACGTTTTGGCGCTTTAATTAATACACAGATTTCTAACGAACTAATACATGTATCTCTTTCTGTTGCAGAAGTAATGAATTTTTTTTAAATCGTATTGCATTTCGTTGTGGCAGAGTGAGTGGGGCATGGCGTCCACATGAAGAGTTGTTGTTTTTGTTATCAATTTTATCCGCTAGTCTCTTTTCCTGTTTTAGCATTGTCATCGAGAAGAGCAGGGGTCAACTATTGTCTGGTCATATCCCATTATGTTTACCTGAATCATTTTAATCTTCATTACTCGGACCTTTGTGAAAAGTTTTCTGTTGACGACTCCAGCTCTCATTTTATAATTCATTGTATATTATATCATAACGAATGCTAAACTTTGTACTTGTCGCTAAGTAGCCTGGATATTGTTAGCCCATCGCTTCAATCTCTTTTAAAACCAAGCAAATTAAGCCCAAATATATTAAGTTACTGCTAATTATATCATGGATAGTCATAAGTTTTAAATTTCGAAAGCAGTGTGTTTTATTCATAATTTGCTTGTGCTGATGTGTTTTGTGATATTGTATTATTATCTAATCTCATCAGAGTATGTTCGTGCATGTCTGTGGAAGTATATACTGTCACATGAATATCTTACCCTATCTAGTCTCTCATACAATGTTACATAATTGTGTTTAGTATAAAATACCTCTTGTGTCGTGTTGTATGTTTATGTCTATCTAGTCACACCTCCTGCCTCCCTTCATTTTGCAATCCACTGTTTTGTTGCTTTTGTGTGAGTTTTTTGTGATCATACATCTATGGCATATGACTGTTCCCGATTGACACGATCAAATCCCGTTATGAGACAAAACCCGTTTAGTTATGGCGCAAATCATTATATGTAATGGGGTAGCCAACATTTAAAATATTTATTCATGAATATACTTATATTGTTCTAGTGAACGGTGGGCCGTGGAAGCGGTAATCCGCAGATGTCTGTTCCATGTGTTTGTGGAGAAGGATAGGCCTACGGTAGACCACTGACCATTAAATATTTACAGAATATCGGTTATCATAAGGAAAAAAGGCACATTTAGTTTGTTCAAATGCCATCCCATTATTGGATTTTAATTTAAATAAAGTTCCCTTCGCAGCTAGCTTGTCAGATTCCAAGATCTCAACAGCGTGACATCCGTCTTCAACAGAGTTTTTGGCAAGAACCTGTTCAAGAAAAAGTATAAAAAAGGAAATGACAGATAATAAATGACTTTAACCTCCGTCCTTCTGGTGCGTTTGTTTTTTGGAGTTTGGTTCTTTAAAACCTTCACAAGTTAAAGAAACGAGAGAGCAATTATATTATTCTTGGTAATCTTCTTTTCTTATTAGCGACTATGATCCATATTAAGGACGACTGAAGAAAGAAGTTAAAAGTCCCTGAAAACATATTGCAAACTTCAAACTAGAAATAATATCTCCACGTCCTTCAGAGTGACAAACACCAACAAATGTAGAGCTCTTTCGCTCTCACATATGTTGTGAGCGTATTGTTTTGATTGGCTATTCATTCTTCCCGTATACAATTGTGGGTAATGTGTATGTCGTAAACATGATTTTCTTGTCAGACACTGGCTCTAAGAATGCAGAATGTTTTAGACTGATAATAAACACCCACGATTTTTCGGTTAGCTATTCAATCAGATTTTGATTTCAATGATTAAACCCAAAATGAGCGAAAATAATTACATGTTGATTTAAATGAGCAATTTAATCAGTTGTTGATTTAAATGAAAAAAAAAGAGAGAAAATAATCAGATGATGATTTGAATGGATAATTTTACAAATCCCAAATGAACAATTTAATCAGATGTTGATTTAAATTAGCAAATCCAAAATGAGCAATTTAAACGGATGTTGATTTAAATGAGAAGTCCAAATAAGCAGTTATTTCAGATGGAAAGCTCAATGAGCAAATCCAAAAAAAGCGATTTAACCAGATGTTAGTTTAAATGAACAAATAGAAAATGAGCGAAAATAATCAGATAATGATTTAAATGAGAAAATATTAAATAGGCAATTAACTCAGACAGAGGTTTAAATGAGCAAATAAAAAATAAGCGATTTAATAAGATTTTAGTTTAAATGAGCAAATCCAAAATAAGCGATTTTATCAAATCTTAATTTAAATGAGCAAATCCAACATGAGCGAAAAAAATGAAAGGTTTATTCAAATGATCAAATCCAAAACGTGCAATTTTATCAGCAGTTGATTTAAATGAGCAAATCCAAAATGAACGATTGAAACAGACTGCAAGCGCAACGCACTGTGTGATGTCATTTAAGAGATTACCCCGCATACCTTAAGTCAGTCCTTCTCTTTATTAAACTTTAAACGCAACACACTCTGTGATCTCATTTAGCAGATTACCCCGCTTACCTTAAGTCAGTAGGCCCCTACTCCGATTTATTAAACTGTAAACGCAACGCAGTCTGTGGTCACATTTAGCAAAGTACTAAGCTTACCTTAAGTCAGTACTCCGCTGTATTGCACTCTAAACGCAACACACTCTGATGTCTCATTTAACAGATTACCCCGCTTACCTTAAGTGAGAACTCCGATTTATTAAACTGTAAACGCAAAGCTATGTGGTCTCATTTAGCTAAGTACTAATCTTACCTTAAGTCAGAACTCCGTTTTATTGAACCGTAAACGCACTCTGTAATCTCATTTAACATAATACTCCGCTGCCTCTTAGTCAGTACTGTGCTCTATTGAACTGTAAACGCAACGCACTCTGTGGTCTCATTTAACAGAGTACTCCGCTGGCTCTTAGCCAGTACTCCGCTTTATTAAAATAAGTGGCGCACTCTGTTGTTTCTTTAGCGGCTCATATAGTTCTACTCAGCTTTCTTTAAATGACAACTCCGTTTCATTGAAATCAGAGTGAATGCACTCTGAATGGTCAGTTAGTTTTCTGATAATTTTAAATCAAAACTGTGCTATAATGAACTCGGTATTAAAGTCTAAGTCTTCCCCCAAGCTATCCTGGTCAAAAACCCAAGATAATAACTAACTAAAATAGATAAAATACAAATTGACCAGTTTCCATGTTAAAAAACACATATTTTCTATGATTTACTACGTGTCAAACCCACTGGCCAAAAATAGCAACAGCTGGATTTTCACTTCGGCAATCATCGGTACCTCCGGAAAAAATGACGTCACACAGAGCACTCTCTCTGACAAGTCCTGGCTTGTTCAGCCTGAGTAGCACTTCATAAGACGACAGATATGGCTCCTGTGTATTATTGTTATATTTGTATTATTATTATTTTTTATTTTTATTTATTTATCTTTAATATGGCAATGAACTAAAGGAAAATCAATATTATTGTAATTAATATAAGAAAATAAAAGACGTGATTTGAAGGGCCGCGAAATCCTCACCAGGGAAGCGGCCCTAAAACCACAATTTCAAACAAACAAATCCTGTGTATTATCTTCAAAAATGGTTAGAAAGTGCGTTGCGTATGGCTGTTCAGCTTCAAACAGGGGTGATGCCAGCTTACATTTGTGGCCTAAGGACCCAAACACGGTAGATTGTGGACTAGATTTGTTCAGACCAAGCGAGCGCATTGGACACATGGCACAGCTTCGATGCTTCTATGCTCTAAGCATTTTACAAGTGAATGTTTTGACGACAACCCAGTGAGAGAGTCTCTTGGATTTGCCAACAGGTATGCCCTATACATATCTATTTTATTGTCACATTTTCTTTTTCTGCATTTACAGAAATGTATTTCATTGTCATAGATGTTTATCAGGTCAGTCAAATATACAAAGAACTGTTCTGTTGTCTAACGATTCTCACTGTCAGACTGCCACACTTTTACTTTCGTTTTTTGTAATTCCGTTTGACACCGTCATACAAACCGCGCTTTAGTAAAAATAATTGACTTAGTTATTATTTAATTATTAGACGACATTTGGACAAATTCTGACGCTTATTGTCTCGAAAGTAATGCACTCTGAGTAACCTTGTATTTTTAACCTGGCCTCGAAGACTAATATATAGTGCAAATAAGTGTAAACCGCGTCAGTGATTTCTTTAGTTCTGTAACATTGGTATACATTTTCCTTTCTCAACATTTCAAAAATATACTAGATGAATTAAGCATATGATTAGTAGCATTTTATTCATACTTTTTATTGTATTTATTTATGCAGCAAGAGGAAATTACGCCCAGGTTCGTGCCCAACAGTCCATTTTGATCTTTCAAATAATAACTCCGTCAAAACACAGCATACCGGTAGGCGTTTGTC
>JAVFBY010232320.1:0-10761 GCA_034781015.1 Tonicella lineata | reverse complement strand
GCCATAACCGTCAGTACCGGTACAGATACGATTTCGGCTAATTTAGGCCAAAATCATACACCCACACGTCAGAGATGCCATCGTGTATAATCTATATGTATCTGTAGGGAAAATTCCGTGCATGCTTGTTTGAAAAGTGGAGTATGATTGCTAGAAATCAGATCTGAAGCGAGCGCTGTACTCAGCCTCATTCCAGTCATTACTCTAGTGAGTAACCAGCACGGGACAGCGTACCGGTCACATTCGCTTACGGATACGTATCCATCCATCCAGCATATCCTGCCTGTTGCGGAACCTCTCTAATAGCGTGAGGGGGTCACCGGTTACACAACTAACAAAGTGAGAATTAGGTAGCCGACGACCGGCTACATAAGTGTGAGATCGGAATGTGTTTAGTAAATGGATATCCTATCTTGGGGCATCATTTTTCTATCAAACAGTTCTCTCTTTAATTTCATTTTTATCCCACATCTCCGCCGGAATGCGTACAACAAAATGGGGCTTGACGACTGAGCGAATGGAGCAGTGTTTCGTTATAATTGGTCCATATTCATCGATTCCCTAATTACCACTGAACTGCGAAAAGCGTACCGATCACCGGTGAAATAGTCTGTTTCATATTTTATACAATCTACAAAATGGAATCGAAATCGATTACCCTAAATCGATGCGTAACACTGCCAGGAATAATCAGTCCAAGATAATTGGATAAGAAGTAAATAAGCCTTAGCATTTTTTTAAAAATAGGGTCACCCCAAGAACAAGAAGAAGAACAAAAACAACAAGAAAAGTAAACGTTAGGTACCCGTTACAGGCGCCAAAATTAGCTTCCTGGTACCTGTTGATTAGCAACGATGGCACTGTAAGCTCTGGTAGGCATATTGTTTTGGAAAAAGCTCTTGAATTGTGTTTAAGTTTTGTCATATCATCAGACATAATTTCCGTTTTGGGTCAGCCTGGGTGTGCCTTTTGTCATCATGGTACACTACTTTTGCGACATAGAGCCCATTTTTGTTCAATACATTTCACACGTTTTTCCTGTCTCCCATTTTACTGCTTGAAGGCATTGCCTTCATATAGGTGAAATACCTATGTACACCAATCAGTCAATCCGTCAACTTATTCTAAATGATACACATTCAAACTTGATAGTGTTTATTTGTAGCACAACGGATACGCTCCAGTACCGTTTCATTTTATAAGGTAGTTTCTCAGAATATGTTTGTTTACTTTACAGGTCATTTTATTAATTTTTTCGATCGTGGAGGTTGTGTTAATTCGGTTCTTATCTTCTTCTACGTAACTATAGACAGGTACTTCGCTTTGTGCCACCCGCTGAAATCAAGAGCTCTTTGGACTGGGAGGAAAACATACGTGATATTATTATCAATTTGGGTTGCCTCTTTGACGTTTTCTTATCCCTATCTTCATGTCAGTTTTTTCGAAATAGTTTCGTACAAGAACGTCACTTATTACGAGTGCTATTACACTGAAGCCCCCTGGTTTAAATGGTACGACACTGTGTTTAATGTACTCATATACTACTTTCTTAGCTTTGTTTTAGTCATATTGTATGGAAGAATGATTTATCGGATCAAAGGTTCTGTTCCCAGATCTGGATCTGGGAGGGAAGGAGACAATGTGACCGGAAGGAGACGGCGTCGTCAAGTGGTCGTCTTATTACTCATCGTAGTTATCGTTTACATTTTAACACAGCTGCCAATGAGTACAATTGCATTTCTCAATGATTTCTTCCCAGAAGTATTTACTTTCGGATTATCTAAAAAGGAATTTACGATCAGGTGGATCTGTCAAATATTAATCTTTATAAACAGCGCCGCCAATCCTGTCATCTATTTCTATCTGTCAACCAATTTTCGTCAAGGTTTTTTTAAAGTGTTTCATTGCCTTAGGAGAAAAGGCTTGCAGAACAAACCTGATGGAACTAAAACTACGTCAATAGAATTACAACAATTAAACCTTCATATGGATTAGATCCACCCCTGGCAATTTCATACTAGAGCCGTTGGTTGTTGTATCACAATACACTAGTAATGCTATCACAGTTTTCTCGCTCATAGTTCAAGTGAAATGTCAAACGGAATAACCATGTCAATAACCCTTTCTCAATCTTACGTTTTATGTAGGAATATTCCTAAGCTTGCATTGCAAATGGTTATATGTAAACCATATTTATATAGTATGACGATGTCAAATAAGCTCTACACATTGGGGAACATTATGCATTTAATTTGTTTGTTTGATTGATGGAGTGTTTTGCCTCGTACTGGAGATTTGTTATGATGGGGTGTCAGCCCAAGGAGTTCCTTCGCCGAGACGAAAAGCAGATACCATAACAAATAGGCTTCCAGATGCCACTTCGGTTTCAAAGCGCCAGTGCATAAGGACGATCCCGCCAACCAACCACTCATGCTTTTGAAAAGTAGCCAATAATTTACTAGTTACCATTGCCGTTTACCACTTCTCAATCGAGTTAATATTAATATTAATTTGAATATAGTTACCATAGTTGCTTTGGGAATGTGTTTTAGAGCTTTTTCAAGAAACTGGGACATTGTCACAACTGACAGATTGCTAGTGCCGATAACCATTTCCCAATTTAGGGATCGTCTCGAGCTTGCATAGACAAAAGTAGACATTGACATAGCTGCCCAAATACGCCGAGAATATATTGGCTGACACTAACTCTCTTAGGGGTTTAAAGAACATATTATTAGATCCGAATGTCTACAACTCAGATCAGTTGACCCAGATTTTGAACAAACATTGTGTTCTATCATAGTCTTTGTATGTACGTTTTGAGAAAAACAATGTATTCTTATTGATTTGACTTGCTTCTAAATGTCATCTAAGTATTTGTGCAGTTGACCGTTGCCTTCACATAAATTGCGAAATACGAACTTAAATTAATCACATTGCAATGTATATGGACTGTTAGGTAGTACTTTGTAACATATTCCCGGTACTTTATCGAAAAAAAAAAATGGCTCAATGGGAACATCTATAAAAATTGTACAGTTTTGAAACAAAATGTAAAATATAAAAATTTGAATAAAGTAAGTCGTGTAACTATCATTATGATTAATACAGTTACCGTGTAAGTATTTATAGATTATTATATGAATAAAGTTACAATATCAGGATAACTATTATAACTATTTATATTACTAATAAATTATAATAGAATTATTATTACTATAGTTACAATAGTTGGTATGGAACTATATTGTACAGCTTCTCCCAGGAGCTGGGATATCGAGATAGACTTTTTTCAAAGATTAGATTAGATTATTTATTCACCAAAGTATGTAAAAACATGTAATACATACATTAGCGAAAATAAAGCTCGTTGAGCTTGTTCTATCCTAGGAGTGTTTTTTTAAAACATAACTGGCAAACATAATAGCTATGATTGTATATTTACAGATAAACTAACAACACAACTAATTAACAATATAGCATAATTATGTCGTTTTATGTATATTTAGGTGTCAATTATGCAACACAAAGACGATACTTATTTAAAGACACCACATGCGTTTAAAGTTTGGATTTAAAAAGGAGTTGCATTTCAGGGATCGAAATTTACTAGGCAGCTGGTTCCATTCCTTACATTTTGATGAATAAAACGATAGATTAGTTCTGAAGACAGGTTGTAATAAGTCAAATTGATTTCTTCTTGTTTTATACTGATGGGTATTAATTAGTCTGGAAAAATAATTTTGAAAGCTCAGTGGGATATTTTTAGGATAATACAGAAAGCGATTAACAAATGTCAGAACAAAAAAGTATTATAGTCTGTGAGAGGAATTATTTCAAGTTATTGAAAAAGAGAGGTTGTATGAGCAAGCCGATGAGAAAAATTACATTTCGAATTGATCGCTTTTGCAGGATTATCAATAGCTTAAGATGGGTTTGATACGTGTTATACCCCAAAGGACATTCCAGTTAGCAATGTATGGGTGAATAAGAGAATAATAGAGAATTAGCAAAGTTTTTTTGTTGATAGGTGATTTAATGTGATTAATGACAACCAAATTTCAAAATTTATTAGAACAAACATAATTTATATGAGTTGTCCAATTTAGGCGGTCATTGAAATAAATCCTAAAAAATTAAAGTTAGCGACGTTCTCGATCTCATTCCCAGATATTGTTACACATGGGGTATTTTGTTCAGCTTTTTATTATGCGGTAAAATAACCATGTATTTCATTTTTAGGTATTTAAAGTAAGGCGAATGGTAGCAAGCCAAGTCTGCATATGCTTAAGTTCAGATGACATTGTGTTAATTGCATCAGTAATATTATTAGCTGAAAATAAAGAACTGGTATCATCTGCATAAAGTATAAAATCAAGAAGTCTACTCGTATTGGATATATCATTTATGTAAGTTAAGAACAAAATGGGGCAAGAATAGATCCTTGTGGTACTCCATGTTTTATAGCTTGTGGATGAGAGAGAACTCTGTTGTATGCTACTCGTTGAGTTCTGTTAGATAAGTAATCTTTCAAACATAGGTTTGGTACGCCATGAAAGAAATAGTGATATAGTTTTTCTAATAAAATGGAATGATTGACAGTAGCAAAGGCTTTGGATAGATCCTAAAATGCTACTACGCTTGATAGTTTGTTTTCTTAGCATTTGTTAACTTATCTTACAATGTGTTGACAGCATGCGTGGTAGAAAGATTCGGCCTAAAGCCAAATTGGTTGGGAGTTAAAACACAATTTGTTCAACATGTTCGAAGATATTTTAAGCAACAGTTTGTTTTAAGATTTCACTGAAGCATGTCAATACAGATATAGGACTGTAGTTTTCAATTAAATTGATTTTGTCATCTTTAAATATATGGGTTACTTTAGCATCTTTAAAACAGTTTGGGACAGTACCTGATGACAGTGACTTATTGAGTATCAGCTAGTGGATACGAGATAAAATGTATTACTTCCTGTACAATGGAGGCACAAATACCATCCAATCGCGGGGCTGCATTGGCCTTAAATCTGCTGCAATATTGAGTATATCTATAGTGGTGTAACTAATTGGAAATGAAAACGGTCGTTGATTGGAGGTCCAAGGTACATGTAATCAGAAAAGCGTGTATTAACTTGAGAAACGTTCGAGCCAAGTTTCAAGTTTAGCTTCAATTGAACTGTAATAGTTATTAAAATTATTTGCAATTTCTAAATAATTATCTGTGTCAACACCATGAATATTAAATGCGGATGGTAGTTGCATTGTTTTGTTTCTTTGCATAGGCTCATTAATAGTTTTCCAAGTATTTTTTATATCGTTAGTATGTTGTTAAATGTGTTTACAAAAAAGATTTCTTAGCAAAACGGTGCATCGTGGTTAATTTATTTCTATATTTCTATATTGTGTACGATGGTGTTCATTACCTGTGCAGAGTTGTTTCTATATAGTCTGTTGTTTTCGTGAAAAGATACAAGTAGAGCTTTGGTAACCCAAGGTCATTGTTAAAACATTGTTATAGCGGAACTCGTTATTTTCTGTATAATTCCACCCCCAACATGTAACATTTGCTAATTGAGGACAGGGTTAAAAAAAACTTCAACCAATGTTGGGATTGGTCTTTGTCGTGGTAGCAGTAACTAAGGGAAAGCAATCAGTAAATTGTATCAACAATAAAGACGTGACGACTTTAACATCGGCCTCTTTAAAGACACTGACCCAGTCGGTTTCTTCTATTGATTTGTAGAATGTTTGTCTCTGGGCTTCAGTAAATTTTCGAAAAGTTGCAGGTTGCTCTATATTATGTTTAGTTTTTGTCGTGTTAATGATAAGGAAAATAGGGAAATGATCTGTGATATCTGTAACAAAATTTTCAGAAAAAAATGGTCTTCTATAAAATTAGTAAAATGTTGTCAATAAGTGTAGCAGATTGTCCGTGCACAAGGGTCGGTTTAGTAATTTGAGGAAAAAAATAATGAGATTTGAAAAGTTGTAAGAAAGCTTTTGATAGATAATGATGGTCAGTCGTACAGAGGTGGATGTTGAAGTCGCCCATAATAATACATTTTTTATTTTCTTTATGACAAATCTGCAAGATAGACAACAATTGTGAATTAAACTCATTGACGTCTCTTCCTGATAGTGTCGATATAATACGTCAATTAGGTGTGTTTTTTTTCTCGTTTTCTTCAATTTCAATAAAAAGGCTTCCGTAGCATCCGTTTTCATATAAGTAACTAAGATCGCGCCTAAAAAACATGATGCTATTTGCTTATCGACATATAAAACAACACCCCCACCATTACGATTAGCACGTTGAAGTGAAAACGTATTATAGTCAGGTATATCAATCAAGGAATCTAGACCATCTTGGCCAACTTGGCATCTGATGAAACAGTATAAGGTTCATCCTGATTCAGGAATAGTCTATCTCTTTTGTTTTGCCTTCGAAGCACAGCGGCAAATAAACATGGCGTATTGAAATGTCTGTCCGTCAATCCATCTGTCACATCTGCAAACAATATGTGTGTCTTTCAGGTGAACACACCAGTTAATTGAGGACACTCTAAAACGTCAGTGGATTAACTTGAACTTTTGCCGTTTTATTTCTGGACTATAATATTTTTTTCAACACATGTATATATATAAATATTTTGAATCGTCTATAGTTACGATAGTTACATTTTTTCTTCTTTATTTGACCGTTTTCAGTATTCTTGTCGCGTAGTACTCAGTTTACCTAGTCTTTCTATATGCTAATAGAACGAACGCGATATAATCGAACGATAGCAATTTCTGCTTAACCGTAATTTCCCCAGAGCACGATTAATAACAATCATTTCAGGTGAAGCGTTAAGCGTTAACCTAAGGCAATGAATGGTATATGCTATACATTATAAGGTACAGATGTAACCTTTTTTTGGATAAATGGAAATAAACTTTAACAAACTGTTTTACCAATAATTGATCAGATAATTTAATAAAAAGGATAAATCCTGCAGGTTTTACGGTCAATGAGCACAGTAAACACTGAACGTAGTATCATCACTGTAAACGGATGTTTCCATGTTTGAACCGTTAAAAGCATTGCATAGAACATAAATTCCACCGTAACGGAATCACAATTTGGACCGTGTTTACTGCGTTTAAAACGTTTCTTTAGATAAATTATTCCATACCTCAGTCACACACATTGTAATGCTGACCATTATCTGTGCATTATATATTATGTATAAAAAATAAAAAGTATTGCTTGTATTTTTTTATCCACTATTCTGAAATTCGCGTGACGGAATCACTCGCAAAAGGCCCTTTTTCAAAACTATGTCCACTTTCCCGCAAAACCGTGCGAATTTTCGACCAAAATGTACATATAGGTTATGAGTAGTATATATTACGCATGAGGAGTCGTAAGCGTCATTATATAGCACACCTTCACAATGTTATCATGTAATACTCCCGTTTCACCACGTTGGACAGATAGCGCCCGAACACAACGCATTTATGTAATGGCTTCGCTTCACGAGTTCACCCCGCTCCACAACGTATTCATGTAATAGGGCCGACCCACTATTTTGGAGAGAAAGCACAAGCGTTTACATGTAATAATTTATTCAGCCTTTTCCGCCGTCCACCACAGTTCATGATGACGTCGCTGGTTATAGACTGTTGGAATCATACTAGGCAAAGGGTTACGATGTAAGAACCGTGCCTGCAGGTGGGTCCCTAGCGGAAAAAAGCAGACTAGAACGACTATATTAAATACAATTTACTTCATAGAACACACATTACATGGAAAATAAATACAAACGAGGGTTTGTTAACATCAATCGAAAGTTAAAAAAAAAACAATAATAAAACTTAAAAAAAAACATTTTTTTTTATCTTTCTTGACTTACACATTTGACTTGCAGAGTTTACTTCCTGACTTTGTCCATGTGTAATTTGAAGTCACAATGTGTTATATTATCTTTCATAGAATTGCATTTTGTAAAAAGAGGCATTGATAGACAAGTCACTATTTATTACAAGTTGTTATTAATTTTAATCTAGCAATATTTTAACTCAAAATGGGTGCAAAACTGTTATTAAAGATGGCGTTGGTTCAAGAAATCTCCGACTTCGTACTGAACTACCCTTTGTCTGCGCTGGGTGGAGGAAAATTATCTTGGATACACCCTAGGATTTTCAGCCGCAGAACACGTAGTTCTGATCCCTCCAATAAAACAGATTTAATTGCGTTTAAAAAGTATACTCTGGGTGATTCGATAACATTTTCAGATGAATATGAAGCAGATTGTATACGACAAGTTTACTGATACTGTGCTTTTATCTTGAATGCAAAATTTAATTTATAAAAATGAAAACGATTCATATTATGGATTTTATGCAAATTATTTTGCTGATACTGTGCTTTTATCTTGAATGCAAAATATTTGTTTTGTTTTACTGATAAAATACTTTTATCTTGAATGCTATATATATTTAAGATCTTTAACACTTATGTTTGTCCAATTCGGTTTATTTTATTTCGCTTTTTGATGTAAGGCCTTGGGAACTTTAGTGATAGAGGATTTTGGAGACGGACGCGGGTCTGGCGAGGGACTGTGTCCTTCTGGTCTTTGTCAAACCAAGTCGTCTCCATTGCCTCTTGTGGATCGGGATCGACTTAATCGGACGATTTATTCTCGTTTCGCCTAATTTACACCTCTTAAAATCGCGATTCGCCTAACTCCCATTTTGGAGATTAACTAACGCTTACACCAGGGAGTCCCGGCATTAATTTTGAAAAAAAAAACTTTTCTTTCCCATAAGGGTGGAGACGTCATGAACTCACCCAGTTTTGTATTTTGTGTTTTTGGTACTATTTTTATATGTAAATGATAATATAGATTATATGCATATTTTGTACTATTGTGAAAGTTTAGCAAATAAACTTTGTGAAGTAGGAATCTCTAGAATGGAAATTTTTCATAAAAAGATTCAGTCATAATTATATACGCCTACATCTGTACTAGCCCTTGTACTCGGTGACTCAGGAACTAGCTGACCTGTGGTATCTTGAGGAGCGGACTTCCGACATATTCATTACCAGGAATCAGGATATTAGTCAGTAACAGTGGGTGGGATTAGTAAATAAATAGTGGACATTTTCTTATGATACGTTAGTGTTAAGTTGGGGGCTGGACAGAGTGGACCTGATTTCTATTCAGTGAAAGTGGCAGCAGAAACTGTGGTAAAGTCACAAGTGATCCATGTAACGTACGACGATTAAAGAGATCTGAGAAAACGTTAGACTCTGTCGGTCATCAGCTTGAAAGGAGACACTCACTAACCAAATACGGTAATTGCATTTCTTCAACATAAACTGTTTTCTGATTCTATTCCTCATCATTGTTTTGGACATTCTTTTCTAACCAGTGACATTTAATTCGTAAAAGAAACGACTCGCCTATCAAGTGAAAAACTCAAGTTCTAAGGACCAGGACTGGATTGTGATTTGGACTATCTCTGTGTATTTTTAGCATCCGAATATCCAGGACAGACTAGCATATAATTCCAAAGAGCACTACTTAAGAAATTCAATCGTCAAGGTTAATATTCATCAGGCGTTATCGTTAGTGTTTACCAAGCTTGTTTTCATTATCACTTTTAATATAATCATTTGTATTGTTTAGAGTAGAATTGTAATATTATTTACCGCTTCTTTTCTTTAATACATATATATCTATTATTTAAACTCGAAAGTTGTGTGGTGTTTTCAATTCTTTTGTGGTTCAAAATCTGTTTCCGTCCAATTACGCCCCAAGTGACCTCCTGTTTGTCGTCACAAATTGGGACAACGATTCGGGCTCATAACACCCACCAATACGGTGGGTCATTACACCACCAAACTCCCACAGGCGATTCGACTAACTGATAACTGGGAGTGTGGTCTAGTTGGACTCATCTACCCCCACAGCTGGTACAACATGCAAGCCCATGAGGTGTATTTCGTTGTGCTTGACGTGATAGATTTACATAAAGAGTCGCATCTGTATGAACTCCCAGCCGGATATTATCGATCCCCCACCCACCTCGCCCAGGCGTTGACTGAGTTGGTGCTGTAAGATTAGCGCGCGACCGCCCACGGAAACAGAAATTCCGCCAGCTTCCATTTTAATCCCACCCGACAAATCTTCCAGCACCTGTGTCGGAAAAAACTGACATCACCTTTAGTCCTCGGTTACAAACATTGTTAGGATTCCTGGCGCCCAATCTCAACGTCGTGGCCAGTACTACCCATATCGAGGGCCTGCCCGGCGTGAAACGGGATGGGCTGGAGAGTGGGTTTCATGCTTTGTACGTCTACTTTGACCTCGTCGAACCCCATGTGGTGAGAGACACACTCGCACCCCTCTTATGAACCGTGAGTACCGATGCGCGCAACAACGGTGTGCAAGTCGGTCAAGAGTTCCAACAAATCCAATACCTTCCTGTGCAGAAGAAAGAATTCGCCACCGTAGAAATCGATATAAGGATGATTATTGGCGACCGGTCCCATTCTGGCGTGGGAAGGTGATTGCGACACTACACTTTCGACGGAGACGTGTCCATTTCACATAACCATGACTGCTCGACCACAAACCTACATCGATAACTACACCCGACAAGCCGGCGGCGGAGGTCTGAACGTCTTTCGAGGGGGTTACAATCAACGCGGGCATGGTCTAGGGAAGCTGTTAAGCAGCGTGTTTAAACTCGTGAGACCCCTAGCGATGCAAGG
>JAVFBY010232209.1:0-10762 GCA_034781015.1 Tonicella lineata | reverse complement strand
TGTACACAATAGAAGGCGAGAGGAAGATTGAAGCAAAGGTGAGATTTTTTAGAGATTGGAAGAGAGGGTCAGTGTGCTCCTATTTTTCTGACAGGGTAACTGAACGTATGGGGCGTTTTTTTGAAGCAGAAATAAGGGTTGCAGATGTGTGGGGTAAGTGTTTCCCTTCCGTATGTTAATGAATGATTTGTCATGGATTATTAAGGAATTGGAAGAGTTTATTTGTTAAGGAAGTGTTTTATATGATTAATAATATCAATGTTAAGGGAAACTTTGTTATAAAGTAAGCGAATGAAGGAGTGACAATCATAAATTGGGTCTTTTTCACCTTTAGGGATAGTCGATTTTTGTGTACCCAAGATTGCACATTTCGAAGTTCGCTTGTCGTTAAATTTATGGCTACGATATCAGATTGTGAATATGTACATATACAGGTATCCTCTGCGTCTATGAAAGTATCAATGCTAAGTTTTTATTCTTCTTGAATAAGGTAATTATAAAGTACGTTAGCGGCGTTGGTGGTGCTATAGAAATCCAAACCGTTGATCTGAAAGAATATTATTGGTAGGAAGGAACTATGTAACCATAGTGGCACATAATTTTTCTAAAATTTTACTTACGGTCGCCAGCACAGATATAGGGCAATAGTTTCGGGTGTAGATGGTTCACCAGATTTGAATATTGGTGTACTTCTTGCGGTTTTCAATAAATCAAGCACAATTCCACTGTTAAATGATAACTTAAAAATGTGTGCCAAAGGTTGCGAAATGAAATAAGAAACAGCTTTAAGATCAGACATTCGAATGCTATCAATTCCCGGTGAAGAAGATTTTAGGCTGTCGATGGTCATTTCAACCTGTTCAGCCGTAATAGTGGTGAACTGAAAAGAATTAGTGACTTGTGGACCAAGATAATCGGAGAAGTGTTTTGTACCTGTGGGGGATTTGCTTATCAAGATCGGACGCTATGGTAGTAAAATAATCACTGAAACGTTCAACAGTTTTTTAAGAAGATGCTGACAGCTGGGATGATTGTGATTTCCCTCCATTGCGACCTAAAAGTTAATTGGTAATCCCCCATGTTGATTTAATGTCGTTGTTATATTTATTTTCTTCAAATTATGTTTTTCCTAGCCCGCTTGATTATCCCGTTTAATTTGTTTCTATAAGTGAGAAAGTTTTTCCTGGATGAAGCATCGCTGGCCTTTAGATATTCCCTGTAAAGTTTGTTCTTTTCAAATATTGAAGGCAGAATAGAATAGATGACGATATCGATGGCTTACGAATTTTTGTTCAAGAAGAACTAATAGTCACCAATAAAAATACTTCATCTTACACTTCATTAAATTTATGAACAAATGTGATAAGTGCAATTTGTGTATCACATTAAAACAAGGTATTTCCATATGTGTGCGCCTAGCATTAATTGTCGTTATCGAAGCCATCCAAGAAAATGGAAAAGCTGAGGAAGATATCGGAAGACTGGCACGACAAGAGACATGGCAACCTTAATATGTGCTAATAACAATTTGAAAGGAGAGAGCTTGAAATGGTGAGAGCATACCTGCTAATGAGGGTTCTGACTACCAACTCCCGGGAACATAATCAAACCGAACGCATCCGCTAAATTCTATCATCCAACAATCTCACACAGATAGGAAAATAAGCTGCTACTTCAACATTGTAGTAGAATCCGACGAAAATCATACATAGAAGGCGATATGATTGCGTGGAGCTTGTGCCGTTGGGAAAATGAAAAGAGCTTTTCCAACAATACTAAAGGAGCCGAGTAAAAGTGAGAGTTTGTCAACGCTGATACCATTATTTACAGTTCCAGTTCCAAGCCCGGTCAGTACTCTGGATAGAGCCCCAGTCAGACCTAACATAGAATATAGCATCTGAATGTCACCGGCTGTACCTCCCTGGATGTATGTAAAACGTGGAAGATGTACATAAACGACATTTATGTCAAAGTTTGTAAACAGAAAGGAGAGAGCAAAGAAATAAGATGGAATATCTGTGTATACAGATTTCCGCTTAAGCATTGTATGGTGGTATTAATAGACCTTCATTGGATTTTATCTGTTTCTTCTCAATAAACTTGTCGATTTTAATGGTTTTATAGTATTTAACTATTTGCCTATCGACGACGGCTGCATGATAACACCCATGACACACATTTTCAACTGTATGCCAGCGAATATAAGCAAGGCGCCTCTGCATTCGTATATATATTCCATACAAATTGGGGCGAGAGAAAAACACTAAGAGGCATTTCCCATGACACAAATACCGGTAGTTAAATATCTTTTCCGTACAAAATAACAGCCAATATTGACAAACACTAGGTTAACTAACATAATTTTGGCAACGAACACATGTTTACACAAAATAAGTTTTAGGGCCTGTCCTTAATGTGATTTCTGTGGAAACACTGATGAAACCCTATACCATGTGTTTGTAGAATGTGAGACAATAAAGATATTTAGGGAAAATTCGCTGATTGGTTGAAATCGAAGTAGGTTATGGTGATACATGTTTTAAACAAAGTTATATTGTTTGGTTCACAATATGGTAATGATAAATCAATGAACACAATAATGTTACTGTCAAAGGGGTTTATTTACAGAAACAAACAAGATAATGGTAGAACTCAAACAATACAAGGATTTAAAAATGATTTAAATAAATAGTATGATAAAGAAAAGATTGGTTATCATAATTATGCAAGGCGATACAGTGGGTCTTAAAAAACGATGGAGTTTCTGGAAGATGTGGTAACAACATGATTGTGTTGGCTTTATTGAAAGCAATAAAAAATGCATGGATTAGTTCCCTTGATATACCACCACTGTATTCAACATTGTGCAATTGAACTGCTTGAATTATTGTTTGTTTTGTATCAATCTGTAATTAGCAAAAATGTATATAAAAAGTCCAAATCCAACAATCGGAAAAAGGGCGAAATCTTTTGTTATGTCTCAATGTTTTCTGATATATTTATCTTAGTGGATTGTCACTATAATCTGTTTTCACAATACCGTGCGCTGGATGCTATTCTATTGGCAAATTCGATATTCTGTTGTAAGATTTACTAAGCATCAGTGTTTATAGCTGTTATGATATTGTTAATGCTCGTGACAAAGGTAAAGAAGTTTACTTCCTGTTATTCTATATATCGAAGACGTTTGACAGAGTTTAGCATAAACCCTTTGTCTAACTTATATATTCTTGGTGTCACTGGCAACTTATTTCATTGTTTTAGTGACTTTCTGTCCCATAGACAACAACGAGTCGTAATCGCTACGAGTATTGCATGCGGGGGTCCCTCAGGGTTCTGTTCTTGGTCCTCTATTATTTCTATTCTTTATAAACGACATGCCAGATGGCATCATTAATAATATTCGGCTTCTTGTCGACGAAACCTGCCTATATGTGCTATCTAACAATTTGCTCAACCTCAATGTACAGCGGAGTCTTCAACACGACCTTCAACGAATCCAAGCTTGGTCTGACATGTGGTTGGTTGAATTTAATGCTGTTAAGACACAAGCTCTACAAGTATCCAGACGCAGGAATCCATCCAGCATAGCATTTGACTTTCAATCGTCAACAATTTACTCCTCAACCTCCCATAAACATCTAGGTGTAACCATTTCACAGAATGCGTTTTGGAATGGACATGTAGAAAACTTTCTAACAAAAGCTATTAACCGATCATCGGTGTTTGCTGGGTTGAAATATAGATTAGATTGAAAAAGCCTGGAAATTATGCATAGATCCTTTGTTAGACCAGCCTTTGAATATGCAGATGTAGTCTGGGATAATATTAACGAAGAACAAATTACCAGATTAAAACAAATACAAAAAGATTGTCTGAGGACAATAACGGGTCTCACAAGGAGTGTTACATCTCAATTATCATATGAGATATCTGGCTTCCAAACCTTACAACTTCGACGGAAAATACATAGACTTAAACTGTTCCATAAACTATTTTACTTCGGTCCCAAACAAGTCTCTTTCATCGACTCACCCTGCTTACATCTGACAGAAATTCATACCCCCAAGATCCAATTTAAATTCCAACCCATTCTATTGCAGAACAGAATATTTTCGAAGAACTTTTTTTCCATCAACCACAAATGAATGGAACATTTTGCCTGATAATACTAGAACCATGCCAGACAGTACTACATGTAAGTTCGGGGAAAAAATTAACTACTTTAACATAACTAGCTGTCCTTTACCTTGGTTTTACGTTGAACATAAAATATAACACTTTGTCGCTGAGAAATGGATGCATTTCACTGAATGACGGTCTTTTAAACATTTTTCTTGGCGACAAATGCAAAATGTGCTTGCAAACTTACCAATGAGACAGCTGAACAGTATAAATGCACTTATTATATTGCCCGCTCTACAATGAGCAGAGGCAGAACATGCTGGATGTATTTATGCTTCTGGATACACACGGGATGTTACCTGTACTGTATTGATGTATGGTGACTCAACATTAACATATCAACTAAATAAGACCATAGCCTGCTTATGTTGTACATTTATTAAAGCTACAAAAAGATTTTATTGATCTGATATTTATTTTTATAAATGCAGAGAAAGAAAATGTGGCATGCCTCCACCTGACCTGGTATATATTTTTATAAATGCATAGAAAGGAAAATGTGACATGCCTCCACCTGGTATATATGTATAGTTTACTCTTATACAGTATACACCTGTTGCATATAAATGTATATGTATCTGCTTGAAAATTCTATAGATGTTCATTACTTTGTTATTGTGCTTATACATATAACAAATATTCAAATTTCCATTTTTTAAATTTTGTTTAATTTTTATTCTTTTAACATTAAAGAAGTCGGTCAATATTTTTTAATTTGACTTGAAATATACCCATTATTCGATTATCCAGAAAGCAAATAACATTTAATGAAAATACACAAAATGAATATACTGATAAATAATATAACAATAATGAAAAATGGTAATGTGGTTCAATCAATTAAAAATTTAAAAGCATTTCCATAACTGTGCTAAGACCAAACTATTAGTTTATGATAATAACCAAAACCAAGCCAGGGTACTTTTGTTTTATTGCACTTAGTTTGGAAATACGCTTATCAATGCTATCAGTACCCTCGTTAATCTAGCACGGCACCAAATGAATACATTTTGTAATTTATTAAGTAGGAAGCAATATGAGCAAGGCACTCACTGCTCCCATGACAGTAAAAGCTTATACAAAAAATAAGATAAAAACCTGAATTCTAGCGCCAACATCGCTTAAGTTTAAGTGTAGAACGTATGACTGCCAACTTTACCGTGCAAATTTCGCGTTTCGCACTACATGAACGCAAGGCAGATTTTCAGACCTGGTATGTAGATTGCATTCTGAAAAATACTCTTGCTAACTATTTAATATTGTGAATATGTATTATTATACAAATTGTAATGGAAACGAAAATTCTTTTTCCAAGCAATGAGAATGGTGCACTGAGTTCTGTCAGCTATCTTTTCATACAAAAAATGAGTTCGTGCAAAACTAAATGCTCCTTGCTAACCGACCAGTAGTCCATTAGTGACGAAAACCGACTAGAAATTGTAAGACTGTGAACTAACGACCAAGGAAACACATACAAATCACACCTCCCGCTATCAGACATAGCCGACGACCGTAACGTCTGTAGATTAAACTTGGTACTGGGCCTGTAGGGAGTTAATTATTATGAGGTTAGTTTTGTTTCTTTATAACAACAAATAATAACATGGTTATTTGTTGTTGTATTACAACTTTTTAATAAACAGAGAAAAGGAGCTAGGAGAAAAAAAGGTCAATTGCAGAAAAGTCACCAAATAAAGTGAAAAAAATTTATTGGTCTAGCCTTTTGTTTCTCTCTAAATACGTCCACGCGATCAGGCAATCCCCTGACGAAGCATGAGGTCAGCTCACCCTACTCGTGATACACCCAGTGTTGACCGGGGATGTTCGCGCTGACGTCAAAAAGCACATCTGGTTGATTGTGGAAACCCCGGGGCAGTCACGCGAACGCAGCTAACATGAATGTATTTATTGATTATCAATGCAAAAATAGTTAATCATATGGAGACAAGGATTACGAGGCATACACTTGTATGGAATATCAGAAGTCTATAAACTAGATGTATGCAACTACCGTTTAGGTCATATCCACTAAAATTAAGAATTAAGGTTGACCATTCCTGTCTTATCTTCAAAGGACTAATACAAACTCTTTGAAAGATAGGGAACCCCAAAAAACTTTTAAAAATATAAAAAATGCCTCCCCAACTGGAGGACTACCGATTCAAAGCTCTATCAACGTAAGACGATAGTAATGTGTACATAACATATCGTCTTATAAATAAGGCTAACTACCGTGCTTCGTTGAAGTGTATGTTGTACGGTGTTTAATGGCCTGGTACGAGTGTAGTCTTCCCCAACTTTTATAAAGCCTATAATTTCTGTATATTTTTAGCTGAGTGCTCTGCTTAATGTGTTAACGAAGTGGACTCCTGTGTCAATCAAAGCCATTTAGGCTGACACGTCGTCATGCCGGCGAAATACCCCTGAACACGGCCTCTAAACGGAATTAAATAAACTGGAGAAGTCGAATCGGTTAACATTACCGCGTTTAAGTTGTTTGATTTGCATAAATTTTACAAGCTGGATGAATACATAACAAGGCTTTATGGATTTTCAATAAGCTTGTCAATAAACACAGAAGTTGAAAATTCATAAAGCCTTGTTATGTTATTACCGCGTTTTGTCTTCTAATTTGGGCCATGGAAAAGATTACAGAGGACCACAAGTTACAACGGACTGTGGTGGTTGGTCGGATGAATCACACATGTTTTATCAGACGGGGGAATATAATTCACCGAAGGCATCGATCTTGAATAAATCCATTGAAATGAAAAGCCACCCTTCATTTCGTTTTTACATTATTTCCCAGTTTAACCTGTCATGTTGAGGTTAATGAATGGATGATATATTGATCACACTTTTGAAAACCAAAGTGAATCAACATGCAGCAAAACTTTGTTAAATATTTGTTTTTAAGAATGTTAATTCAAGATCGATGACTTTAAGTGAGGCAGAGTGTTTTTAAGTGTCATAATTATAGAAATAGAACTCCAAATTTAATTTCTGTATGAGAAACTTGAAAGGAAACAAGGCAAGTTTAAAGGCATTTTGTAATCATAAAGTATCGTCTAGCTTTTCAACACAGGCGCACGTGGAAGCCCTTTTTATGGAAAAGTAATTCCCTAGGAAAACTATGTGAATGTGTATAGTTTGTCAAAATATAAAAAATACAATGTAAATCTTAGCACAATTACATTTGATAGTAAAGATTAAAAGAATTGCGGGTGCATTCATAGAGCTGTAGTTCACCTGACGATAACCGCATAACTTAGGTCAATTTATCGAATATCGGTACATAAAATGGGGCTTCTTTATGACCAAGCCGGTTATATACCAGCGAAAGTTTTAATCAAACGGTTTGAATGGTGATAAAAGGCTCTTTTTCAAATTTTGATTAAAGGCACTATTTTTCCATTCATATTTATTCACCACCCTTTACAACATACATGTATATAACAAATTACATACCTTAAATTACCAAAATTGTCGCCATTTGAAGGACTGCTTTTGAAGTTATTTAAAGGCCTAAGAAATCGTATCTGTAAGCCAGACGACACATTTTTTAGTTAGGAAAAATTAAGATTTCAAAGAAAAACATAAATATCTTTGTTAAAAAACTTTACCTGCAAAATTTGTGAAAAGGTTACGCTTATTCATGGGCGAAATCTTAGTTGATTTATACATACTTTAACTTTTAAAATTGTGGCGGCGAAAAAGCCCCATAGGTCTTGTTATATTTCTTTTTAAAAATGAAAAAGTTTGTGGCATGTTAGTTAATTTTATCCGATATTCTTGTCTGACGAGTATCTAGTCAGATCTTGTAGGCATATAACCGTTACAGTACGTACTCAATTTTCTGCTGCGCTTAAGTTACGCTTAACCAATCTTCAGCTGCTATTAAGTTACGCGTACTCATTTTCAGATGCTATTAAGCTACGCGTACTAATGTTCAGCTGCTCTTAATTTACGCATACTCAATATTCAGCTGCTCTAAAGTTAGGTATACTCAACCTTCAGCTGGTTTTATGTCACGCATACTCAATCTTCAGCTGCGCTTACGTTATGCCTAATCAATGTTCAGCTGCGCGTATGTTACGCTTACTCAATCTTCATCTGCGCTTAATTTATGCGTACTCAATGTTCAGCTGAGCTTACCTTACGCGTACGCAATCTTCAACGGCGCTTAATTGACTGAGCAAATTGGTTTCGAGCCAAAGGGTATTTCTTGAAGTTCGAACATTTTTTTTTAAATCTGCACCACCAATATTGTTATAGACATTGCTAACCAGCCTATATTAATTTATACACACGAACAAAAATGTAATGTACCTGGGTCAAAATGACCATTTTCATTAAATAAAAATTCTGAATTACGCTTATAAGTCCAATGTACACTCTACTCTATATGGAGTATCATTTGAAATTAACATGCTTGTATAACATCAACAAAGATGGCTTGAAGAAAACTATAAATATGCGGGTCCCGCATTGCACTGTATTGCGTTAAAACAAACTAAACCAAGACAGAGTTTTATATGTTCCATAAAAACTTGAACACGGCGATGTTTATTCAAATATGGATAATCCAGGATTTGCTTTGGTTGGGAGATTCCTAATATCGTACAATTCTAAAAACAATCCTATCTTATAACGAGACTCTTATTTTCCTCGGGCAAAATCTCGAAAGTGCTCTCATTTGCTTCACTTCGTTCATGTATCAAGCGTAAGAATTATATAAATTTAATTATACCTTCAAGAAAAAAACAAACAAACACCTGGTGACTTATAAGTATATCTAATGGGTCTATAACAGTTTGAACAAATGGAGACTTTCATCGCAAAATGTTAAAAGCTTGAAGTCAGATTTTTTATAAATACTTGCCTCGAACGTTGTTTATTTTAAATTTCAGCTATGAAAAAGCATGCATTTATGCTGTTTCATATTGAACGCAATAAACACCCCTTTATATAAATAATAATAAGTTTCAGGGCAAATAAACATCCCTTCTGTTTAGGGCAAATAAACACCCTTTCTGTTTTATGGCAAATAAACACCCCTTATGTTTCAGGGCAAATAAATACCCCTTATGTTTCAGGGCAAATAAACACCCTTTATGTTTCAGGGCAAATCTCGATATGCCCTTTCAGCCA
Organism: Tonicella lineata; assembly: GCA_034781015.1. Taxonomy (NCBI): domain Eukaryota; kingdom Metazoa; phylum Mollusca; class Polyplacophora; order Chitonida; family Mopaliidae; genus Tonicella; species Tonicella lineata. The sequence continues at coordinate 1,426 of JAVFBY010232209.1, read as the reverse complement.
ATTAGAACTCGCCAAATATCCAAAAGGCAGCCTCCCCTTTACACGAATCGACCATTAACTACGCATCTGCGGGCATATTTTTGTTTAAGCTACAGGCCACCTTTTGGACTCTTACTAGGTATCACTGAATCAAAAGTGTTGTAGAAATTACGACATTTTATATATTACCTTTGGAATCATGCATCGATGGCGTGTTTGTATTCGCTGTTAGTCGCTGTTGTTATTCATTGGATCGAGCAGCACTTAACCTTTGGCACTCGAACAAAAATCACAAATACCAGAGCTTTATATATTCATAAAATTAATCGACAATGGGCTTCGATGTTTTTTTACCGAACAGAAAAGATCCGCTTAGAAAGACTGCGGCCAAAGCATCATTCTCGGCTTAGAATAGTGAAAAAGATTTGATTAATTTTAATCTCCACGGGTTAAGTGGGGTCAAGTACCTATCGACGTACATGGTTTTTGAAATATTTCATCATAGGAAAAAGCTACAAAACGACAGTCGAGGTTGAACTGACATAGTCTTGAAAGTAACCAAAAACATCAAAACTTCTTATTAAGTGTTTGTATAAAATGAAAACGGATGAAGATTCCGTTCAGTCTGCAATCGAGAAAAAGAGTAGTCAATATATCATTTTCTAGATAAAATGAAAATATAAAAATAAATTATGTTGTTTCAATTTCATTTTCGATGGGTTAATGAAATCTAAAGTGTATCGACGCCTTGGGTTTTGCTAATGTCTACAAAATTCATTTTTTGTTTCTACATTAAATCATTAACTGGCAAAAAAAGTAAAGCAAAGATAGACAACTAATTTGCACAATTGCGCAACGTTTTTTCTACTTTGCACATCTGCACATATAGAGAAGGATGCAGTATGCAAGTTTCAAAAGCCTAAGCTAATTAGTAACCAAGGTCCAGCGCGGACAAGGCGGAGACAAAATAATTGATACACGGCTAGTATACATGATTTATGCAGAAATTTAATTTATGCCGCGAATTGTTTTCTACGTTACACATCTGCATATGGAGAAGAATGCAATATGTAAATTTCCAAAGCCTAAGTGAATTAGTAACCGATAAACAGCCCGGACAAACTATCCAGACGGACAGACAAACGGACATTCGGCCATACGATCATACGGAGAGAAAAAGTAAAACCTACATCCCCCGCTTTCTAGAGGGGTGAGGGTAATAAGTAATAAACCTATCTGTGTATTCAGTAGTAATCATAACACATTGTGACAATGGCGCCATTTTTTTAAATTTAGTTCTCTTTCAAAAGAAAACGTCAGGTGATATGGAAAAACAATTGTATTGGTCAGTCCTTGCAACTTGACTGGTAAAAATAGAACCAATCCATAATTGTACAACTCGCTTGTAACTTGCTGCATGAAGTAAAAGTGATTGAGATGTTATCAA
>JAVFBY010232208.1:0-17525 GCA_034781015.1 Tonicella lineata | reverse complement strand
GAACAAGTCTGCTAGAAATTACCCATGAGTGCCCATAAAATCGGCATGAGCTTCAATGCCATTGATGTGTGTCAATGACTCGTTTCATACTTCGGGTTAATAGACTTCTGATATCACCAAATAAATTAGTTTATATAATAAAATAGACCTTTAACTAAAAAACTGTGCCTCACTTTATAAAATTTTTGCTTAGAACAATTTCAGTAGAAGTCTATATAAAGCTTTAAAAAAAGAACGCTAAATAAATCTTTCAGAGCATATTTTAAAAAATGTAGGACAGACTTATAAAATCTGTGGCACAGTTTTTTTTAGCACACACTGTGCTCTTGACAATGCAACAAATTTGATGTTTCAACCATGATGGTTTTTGAGAATTATGCGTTCAAACTGTAGAATGTGCCAAAAATATGAAATGCCTGAAACATGTGAAAAGGCCAATTAAAGTTTTAAGGGCAATTATAACGGTTCATCAGTTCGGTCAGCCTTGATGCCAGATACACTATGATCCTTTTAATCCTCAACACCTGTTCAACAGCCACAATATGTTCATAGGAAAACTAAATTGTAATCTTAAATTGAACTATTTCTAATATAAAAAATGTTGATTCAATTTTTTTGCCAGCATAAACTTTGAAAACCAGACTTTTTAAGACATTTAAGGTGAAAAAAAAAATCATCTATTTTGGGCCAAAGGGGTCCAGCAAGACCTTAACTAGTAGGAGATCAAAGTAATTGGCTTCATGATGCTAAGAAAGCAGCAGGGTACAGGAATCTTTATCATACCAATAGCTCTTTGACTTTGTAAAAATCAGAATAATTAAGAACAGGACCAGTATAAGTTTATTTACAGTTTACCTTCCCTGTAGTTTACAACGTAAGGCTCTGTTTATAAAAAAAAAAACATAGTATGCTTGATTGATGGGTGTTTAACAGCTGTTAACAAAGTAGACACAGAACATTCAGAGGACACAAAACAAAAGGCCACAACTATTTGGCTTCATGATGCCCTGTTTATACAAAAATATAAAGTATAGTTTATTGCTTGGTGTTTTAAACGCCATATTCAAGAGTATTTCACCAATGCCAGTCAACCCATGGTCAAATGGGTAAAGGGAACCACCTTCAACATCAGAGACAGGACTCGACATCACAACAAATGGGCTTATTAATTCCCCTTTATAGTTTTGTGAGTACCATGGCATCAGGAAGCTCCCACCAACCAACTCACAAGAGTATACTTTTCATACCCTGGAAAGCTATTCAGAGAAACCCCTACACCATCACCAGCAAGACTGTTCTCTCAGATCCGTTCAGGGTAACCACATGAAAATTTGTATGAAAAATATTATTCAAGGCTCAGAGAAGATGGGTGTTAAATTTTATAAAAAATATATTAAAAAATAATTCAAGGGGAAATAGCAGTAGGCTGGTAGGGCCATAGCTACATGTACATATACTTACATCAGTAGGCCTACATGTATTAGCCAATTCACCATTATGCTTAATCGACTTAAAATTTGGCTATACAAAATTGTATTGGATGATCAGAGTAGCTATGTTAAAGGGATGGATAACTTAATTAGCAACGATATGAATTAAAGAGTGTTAAATTTGTCATCAAATAATGCTAACTTGGTATTTTTGTGACTTTCTTACAATGACAATTCCATGTTGAAAGTTAGCTGGTGAATTACAAAGTAAAAATAGTTTGGGGACAGACATTTTTTAAAGTGTGTGCCAATAGACTGATCAGCTAATCACATTGCTGTGCATGTCTGAGCGAGTTTATACCAAAACAAAGGCAAATGACCACTGAACTAAATATAGTTAGGTCCCTTTATCACTAACATACATTACATTTCTTGCCTTCTTTATAGAAGAGCTCTTTGGTCACTCATGTTTTTTTCAAGATAATATCGATACAAAAATCGTGCCCATTAAAATACCCACACATTCATCAAACATACCCTTGTTATTTAAGTTTACTATCCCTTTAATAACCAATTTGGCTAATACATGTACTTTAAAAGTTTGGCTAAAGAAATGGCTAAGTCCAAAAAAAGTCAAGTTTGGGCCCTATAGCAGTGTCAATGTTGTAATTTTAATAACAAAATGTGCTCCATCTCGGAACACTTTCATTAAATGTTGTGTATGACAAAAAAAAGTACGACAAAATTACATCATGTTACTAAAACAATATGTGTAAATTTCTTGTATTAAATTTCATGAATCTGACCTCTGTTAACAATATGTGTATAAGTTTATAAACATGAATTTCTTTGGTTTACAAACAATAAATAGATTTTGATATTTTACTAAATTACTGAATAAATGAAAATTATTACAAAATGAATAACTTATATCCACAGCAATTGTTAAGGCAAGTTACATATTATGTGTTTCTGATATGCTGTCTCAACAGAAACTTTTTGGATTACATGTACATTTTATTAGATCTTTTCGGTTTAAAGACCGCAGAATTTATGCCAAAAATTGACTGAAACAGATTAAGCCGGGTTTTCTATAGTTTTCTTGTATGGCACAAAATATAAGCTTTCAGAAAGTATCAACCTCGAGAATGTGCGGCATACATTATTAAAATAATAATAAAGTCTGTAAAATCTATAATGCGACCTGCATTATAGATTTTACAGACTTTATCATTTTTTTAATACGGTATAAAAAAAACATCCTCGAGGTTGTTATTTTATGAAAGCATATACTTTGAGCCCTATTAAAAAAATATAGAAAACCCAGTTTGATTCTTTTCAGTTGATTTTTGGCCTAAATTCTGCGGTATAGCCTTTTTAAGCTTTATTTAAGCCAATGACATTATTCAATTTCGGTGTCATGAGAATGATTCCATTGTTGTGTCATGACATGATAAGAAAACCAGACTGATCTCATGATTAAATCATTTCAGTACCATCCAGGATGGAACAGCATCACCATTGCCACAAAAAAAGTTTATTACATCAATTAGATTTGCCCATGATCCAAAGTTGATACACATACATATTCCAGGCTAACCAAGTCAGATTAGTATGTGGTCATTAAATCTAGAATTTCAAATAAGGCATGACCTTCAACAATTTCTGCACATTGATCTGTGAGTGAAATATATATTGTCTGTATTTGCAGTAAAAATGTTTTTTTTTATGTTTTACATGGAGCAAGGCTACAGTTCCACAACGTAAAGCGTCAATAACACAACTTGTGGCCAGGAAATCATATGTATCTGAACATTGCTACATAAAAACAATCTAATATTCCTCTTTCAAAAATAACTTTGGAAGACAAATGTTCTGTCTGTTCCCAGGTTCAGGAAAATTTATTCTTTCAACATGTTCAAGGCCTCTAACAAAAGCAGGGCATCTTTTTGCATATTTTAATAAATAACAAGATGCCGTTAAAATTTAATTACAAATTAGAGCACTTGAATCAGTTGCCTCCATCTGAGTTTCCAAGGCAACCTGTGAGAATTCATATATCACCCTGTTGTCCCATTCCCTTGACCTAACTGTTATCCATGTTCTATTTTAATCATGATTCTTTGACCTCATTTTCGCCACGGATAAGTTCCAATAACAAACTGCATGATGGGAGGTCTCCAGTGATTTGGCGAGAAGACAAGTATTCTTTTCCAATAATGCTACAGCGTGATATTTCTGGCAGTCGTAGAAGCATTTCTCCGAATTTGTTAGGATATTTGGGGTAATGGCTTCCAGTATAGACATGGAGGGCATCACATATTTTATCCTGCTGGTCCCGGATTCGTTCTGGGTCCTTGAGACCCTTAACATCTGTAACAGCAAAACACAGTAAAAATAAACAAACACAGAATCTAATAAGAATATATAAGCTTATGTCCCTGATCCGTACTGGGTCCCAGAGACCCTTAACATCTGCAACAAAAAACAGTCAGAACAAGAAGGAATGCTCTTCAGAGACCTGCGGCGACTATACGTTCTACTACTATTACATTGTCACCCCTATCTCTTAACATTAACATTGTCACCACCCCGACCACCACCCCAATGCGAAGCTCTCATAGACCTGCTTAGCTTCGCCGCAGGTAAAAATTATTTTTTTAAGGGTAATCCTGTCATATATTTTGAAGCTTTTCTGTATTCATCATTTTATTAACAGAACTTTGACAGTCTAATGTCTATACCCGTCATTTTAATTAGGGATATCTGCAGCATTTAACTTCCTGAGATATTTGCTATTGCATTTGATCATGGAGGCTGAACAGAGTTTACCCTTCAACAAGAGATCTTATCTTTAGAATACTGTACTCTCAGAAGAAAATTTTGAGCCTGTGTTTATTGTTGAGTGATTAGAGATACAGACTCTGTACTTGTATTTCTTGCCAAGTTAAATGAGCCATGATTTGTGTCCAGTCAGTGTTGTTGTTGATAGATTTGCTGACATAGAGTTATGATCCCGCCTCTTAACAAGCAAGAGAAACTTCCGTTCCTTGATTCCTGCGTAAAAATAATAGTGGTGTATTAAGTCTCACCTCTGGTTGTCATGGTAATGTCAGGTGAGGTTAGAGCAGACATGTTGGTTAAACCCAGGACCTGTGTTCTCTGCCAAACTTGATACGCTTGTTTCTCTGCGTTCCACAGAGTTGTGTTTTGATGACCTCAAAGACACCTGGGATACATGATTTGTCTTCGGACCACCTGATTATCTTCATTATCGGCTGTTTTAACTCCAGTGCCAATATCAACACGTTCAAAGACGGTAGATTTGTGAAAAGTGTGCACTCTCCTTGACAGAAATGTATAATTATTGAATTCTGTGTTTGCCTCAACCAGACAAAGTTTTTGTCCTTCTGTTCAAAGTCAGCTTTTGTAATGTTAATGGGTCTCCCAAGTGGGTTTTGAGTTTTTAAGGACCAAAAAATATAAATATAACATGATCAACTACCTTTTTATAAAAGTCCCTTATTTTCCGGATTCTGGCAAAATGTCTTATTTAACATTCTACTTATCCATCATTTCCCTGGTGATTCACTGGCTTAATAATATTGTATTGTGGATTAAAATCCCCTTACGGGCTACAGCCTACGTCACCTGATTTTTTAAGCCTATTATCTCTATAACTAATGCAAATTTTTTAATGAAACAATTGGAAAAAATCGTACAGCAGTTAATGGTGTTTTTAATACAATTCAATGGTAGAGACCATTAGGGAGAACCTTTAATAATGCTGGGCTTTCTGTTGCCCAATGTTAAGAGTTACATTGTCTCTTCACTATGCGAAGTTGCGAAATGATTTATACTTTGCAACTTCACAACTGCGCTTAGGCAACTTCAAAGCATCGCTTCACAACTTCGTTACTTCACAGCTTTGTGCTGTTTTGAAGTTTCGAAGTTATGAGATGGCCTGATCCAGCCACCATAGCGGGCGCTCAGAGTGAAATAACCTTAATTATGATGCAATATTCCAGTCAAACAAACAAACTTTAAATTGTTGTTAATATTAGTTTCTGACTTTCAAGAAACCAAATTTAAAAAGTCAAAATCTTTTTTTTTTTACAGGATACATTTATTTATCATTTCTAGCAAAAACTTGGCATCTGTTTCATATTATTGATTCAGTCCACAGACAGATAGTGTTTCTTTGCTTTCCATAAATTTCCGGTTAGAACTCTTTGTGCAGATATGAAAACATTGTGCACAATTAAATATTTATTCTTCTCACTCTGAGTTTTGCAATAAAAAGTAAACATTTCACCCTTTCTTGGCCTTTTCATACCTGAAGTGTATTTGATGTAAAATATTCAATTCCTGCTTGTTGAATATATTCCTAACAGTGCCAAACTAAATACATTATTTTATATGAGGTAACAATATCTGATATCCTCTCAAAAACAAATGTCAGAAAAGAGGTAGATTTTGGTTCAATATTTGATGGGAAAATAGGAAGAAACCAAACAGCTTGTTTATAGAGAGGCACAAAACATAAGTTAAGTTGCTGATTGAGCTCTCATTCTCTGAGATAAGGGGCAGCATTAAGCTGATTTGTTTCGGTGTCCTTTTCTTTCTCGCCATGTCCTTGTCCTGTCCTGTCTTTGATGTTGCCAGTAATCTCGGCAGCGGTTTCCTCCAATCTATCAACGTAACTCATGACTGTATTGAAAATAAAATTTTGTACAAATAATGAACCAGACGGTACATGTATTTGAACAAATTTTATTTGTTTTTAGTCTTTAGTGACTTTTAACAGTAGGCAATTAGGTGCCTTACTCTGAGGGGTATGGGTTCAATTTCATTATTTGGCTCATTCTGCAAAATGTTCTGATCTAGTAAATGTCTTATCTCAAAATAAAAAAATACTGTTAAAATACTGACCATCGCCATGTTTGGCTGTCTCTCTAAGATTGTTTTTTGGCAGTAACTCAAATCAAACTTCATATATGTCCATGAATGCACCATGTGATGTGACAAAGTGTTGCTTGGGGTTGCATTCGGCATATGTTCACACCTGCAGAGTCTTAATTTGGTTTCAAATATTTCTTTGAAATGGGTGGTTTGGTGGGAGCTTCCTGATGCTCTCAGAGCTATTTTATTGTGGTGTCCTGTTTTCTCGTCCTGTCCTTGTCTTGTCTTTAATATTGCCAGTACGTCAAGGGTGGTTTCCTCCACCCATTGGGCTAACACGCTGTCCCATAGGTGAAATTCGCCAGTACCCTTGATAACAGCGTTAAATCCCAATCAAACAAACAAACTTCTTTGAAAGTCTCTAATCCATATTATTTTTAATTAAACCTTAGCTAAAACATGTGTAATTCATTCAAATTATAAATCTTGTTTAGAAGTGTTTCATATGAACTATTGATTATTTTAGGGTTAAAGCCCTTTTTTAATAGTTGAAGACACAGGTGTGCCGTTAGGTTATTAAACACAGATATTGATTTCAAGTAAAAACCCAAGGTTAAAATCTCTGGAGATCTCAGTTTGTTTTGACTCCTCTATCAAGGTTAAAAGGGTGGCTTTGTTTATCTTTCTCATAACATGTCACCCAATTGGGAGGTGGATAAAATAAAATAAAATAGTGTACAATTGTTTGTGATCATGTAACACTGAGGAATTCTTTTTTTTATTATTCTCCACAATAATACATAAGAAGGAAAATATTTGAAAGAAAAAAAATGAAACCAAAAAACAGTTACTTTAGATTACATACTTGTACAACATGATTATGCCAAGTTAATTAACTGAACATTGTAGTTCATTTTTATTAGGATTGACAATAGCGTCTTGTTTGACTATTGTGATAGTATTGAGATAGCCCACATCAATACTGGGATACTATTGCAATAAAGAGGACACTATTGCGATATAAAAACCAGACCACAATCTCTGTTGTCTACAGGAGCCTCATCGTCTGCTCTAAAACCATTCTACAGAGGTAATGGTTATTTGAGGCTGTGATCTTAGTCTGGTCTCGCCTCCCACAATGCTCCACTAACGTTACGCTGTAATAGGAGTCCGGCACGGTGTGTCGAATGGTGGCATCCAGCGGAAGATTGAAAATGGTGACAGCATAAGGTAAAGGGGTAGGAGAGTGAGTATTTTTACTCAGCGTGATTCTGTGTACTTCTGAGCCGTTAAAACACAAATGCAGATTATTTTCACGTACAAGGCCAACATAAAGACTTTAACCTAAGCTGTTGTTGCAGTTAAAATATATGCTCATGTCAATTGGTATCCGGAGGGGATAAAGTGCGAGCAGGGATTGTGGCCAGGTTGGATCATGTCCATGGGGACTCCTGTCCATACACCATTTGTTTAGGCCCTTTATCATGTATATGTTATAGACCTTGACAGGGCCATTCTCTCTGTTTGTCCCAAACGGCGGAAGTGAATTTTGCAAACTAAAAAAAATTTGCTCCTATCCAACATGTTTAATCTAGATACATAGGCTCTCAAAATTAGCTTTTTCATTAAATTCAGATAGCAACGATTTTAAGTGGTAACAAAGTTAGTTCATAAATTAAAATAATACCTCAGAAATTAAAATTATTAAATGTGTCTTATAGTGTATGAGCCAAGAGAAATCATGGTACAGATCGAACTCGCCGTAAAACAGCATGCCGATCAGTATTATTAGGGCCCTAGTTTTCGTCAATCGATTAGCTATCGTTCCTGCCGTATTACGCTTCAATAGTGACCGAGGAATATCGCTAACTGATAAGGTTAGAATAGATACAGACTATTTGTGAGAATAAAAGCAGAATTTCGCATAATAAGCTCATAAGACTGATTTTTGTTAAGTTACGAATGTCTTATCAAGGCGAGTTGCCGGCCCTTATTCTCCCCTTCATTTTAGTATGCTGGAAGCATATTTAAATCTCCCAGTTTTATTTATCTAAAATCTACCACTTAGCGTACAAAGTTAAGGGTGGGATTAACGAAAAGCTCCTTACTTCGGCTTCCTCAGAAGAATAAGTATAACTGATTTGAATCTGTTTTAACAGCAAACATAACATATTTTGAGAGCATATGCATCTTTAAAAAGCGAGTTTATAAATGCACACAGCACAAATATCAAGCTTTGGAGCATGTACTAATAAAATAATACAGGCCCAAAACAATGCAGTTACATGGTACGTATTTTCTGTAGACCACGGAGTATGTCTCATAGCGTGAAGTTGTTTTGGTTGTCTTTTTGTTTAGCGGGTTGTTGGGTGAGAGTTTCCTGATGCTGTGGTGCTCTCAGAGTTAAAGGGCATCAGGAAGTAGATTTTTGTGGAGTCTTTTATGCTGTTTTTTCTTTTTCTGTCTCGTCTTTCATGTTTCCAGTGACATGGACGGTGGTTTCCTTCACCCACGGGACTGGCACGCGGTCATATAGGTGAAATACACTTGAGTACGGCGTTAAACCCTAATCAATCAGTCAACCTTTTTTTTTTTTTTGAAAAACCAAGATGGCAAACAAGTGAAATACCCCTGAACACGGCTTTAAACATTGCGAAATTATTCGCCCAATCCACTGAACACGTCTTAAGTATAGTACTTTCGATCTTTAACAGTATTATAGCTGAGAATATCAATAGCAGCTGCTGGGTACGTAAAATACATCGAGAAAAGATAAAGAGTCAGAAAAAAAATATTTATCAAATTCCTGGAGATAGGAACAGCCTCTTTGAAATAAACATCATTCTGCAAAAAGACTCTGTAAATGGGGATCAATTTACAGGACAATTGCGCATAAAATGCAAGTATTAAAAATACCACATGGCTATAAGTTATAGCTTGTAGAAGATTTACAACATCACCAATAGTATATCACAATTCATATTGTAAGAATGTGTGTATATTTCCAAAGCTAACAAAATATGTCTAACATAAAACTCTATATTATTTTGCAGATGCTCTGAAAAATACACTGGTTTATCTCCAAGAGCTCAAACGTTATGTTGACGTCATTTGGGTGCCACAAGGTATGCAGTTTAAGCGATGTAAGGCCGTACGCTACTCGCTGTATCGTTCACTGCCCACTTTGAAGCATAAAACACACAGCCATGAATACTTGCTCACTGACAAAAGTGAACAACAAAGAACATTCTTTTACAAAATCAGCTGATCAATCGTTGCACAATTAGTACAATTACAGCTTTCAATAAGGTTTATTTTCTTGTTATATTCAAATGTACGTTCAATAACAAATGCAACATGGCATTTACATACAAATTTCACTTGAGAAGACCTACATTCAGCGGAAAGCTAAGAAATATTTCAAATATTTGACACCAGGTTTGTAAATAACAGAATTTGCTCTGTCTTATTGAGATGACTTCATTTATTCCCCCATTTCTTTTGTTAATAGATATTGCAACTATTTGAACATATACTTTTCATAGCGTAATGTGTATCAGTTGAAATAAGCACTTTTTTGTTTTATCATGGTTATTTTCATGATGATTTTAAATGATAAAAGGTAACCATGTATATATATAAACATTTCGTTTGTGTTATTTTCCGCCTTGATATCCGTTGATGGTTGGGCGGATTGTTGAGCGGGAGCTTCTTGATGCCCTTGGTGCTCTCGTCGTTAAGGGGCATAAGGCTAAGTCAATTTTTTGTCTGATGTATTTTTGCCCCCAGCTGATTTTGTAAAAGAATGTTCTTTGTTGTTCAGTTTATCAGTTGGCAAGCATTCATGGCTGTGTATTTGATGCTTCAAAGCAGGTTACGGAATGTTGGTCCCAATCCGCCGTACTTGCAAGTGCGTGCTGTCTAATAACAAAAACGTGGGCAAAATGGGTGGATCCGTATACGTGGTGAGTACCGCCACAGTACGGATTTGGGAGCGTGGAACGTGGACTGTACCGAGTAAGCGCGTGCTCCGCACTTACAATGCACGTTGTACGCACTGATTTATGCAGTATATATAAAATCCAAGCCGGCGGACGAGTGCCGATATTTAGTGAGGTAGTACGTCAACGCACGTCGCTCGCACGTTTGAGCAAGGTGTAAGTACGTGGCCTGCACGCGACGCCTAGTCGTGAGCGGTTCCGAGCATCGTACTTTGCGCACGTGGTAAGTGAGTTGGACGTGTAAGTACGGCCTCCGTACGAAAATATGGCAATCGCTCCAAGATCGTACGATGTGAGCACGTTGTAAGCACGTACAACTCACTTACCACGTGCACTAAGTATGATGCACACAACCGCTTACGGCTATAGGCGTGGCGTGTGGGGCACGTACTTACACCTTGCGCAACCGTGTCAGTGACGTACTCCCTCCCTGCTCTTGCCACTCCCTCCCCACGTTTTCAGAAAAACGTGGCGGCCGTGGCCTCCCCGAAAAACCTACGGACTAGAAACATGCACGGTGGGTTGTGACCGAGGCTTAAGCGCCTTACAGCGAGTAGCGTACGGCCTATGTAGGCCTATATACGACGCAGCAGTGAACATCTACAAAAGCAAACATTGGACAAGAGTAGTTAGGTCTACGCATCTGGGGTCGTATAACGTTATATGTAATAATCCTAGGTTGTACGTATGGGTCGGAATGCCCGGCCTGGTTGAAGCATAGGCAGCTTATTTTAAACTTCACGATCCCGACGAAACCGTACGTTATATTACATGAACAGTAGTGCGCGGGCGCGGTTGTTCCTTATACAGTACTAGGATCCCCACGATGCCCAAGTTCTATAACATGAACAGTAGTGCGCGGGCGCGCATGTTCCTTGCACAATACTAGGATCCCCACGATCCCCACGTTCTACTTCATGAATAGTAGCGCGCAGGCGCGCATGTTCCTTATACAGTTTTGGTTTCGCACGTGGTATTACATGAATAGTAGTGCGCGGGCGCACATGTTTCTTAAACAGTACTAGAATCCCCACGGCGCCGTACAACCCGCACGTTATATTGCATGAATAGTAGTGCGCGGGCGCGCATGTGCCTTATACAGTAATAAAAGCCACACGGGCCATACGGCGCCGCACGTTGTATTGCATCAATATTAGTGCGCAGGCGCGCATGTGCCTTATACAGTACTCAAACCCACACGGGCCATACGGCGCCTCAAGTTGTATTACATAAATAGTAGTGCGCGGGTGCGCATGTTCCTTATACATGACTAGGCATCGCACGGGTCATACGGCACCGCACGTTCTATGACATGAATAGTAGTGCGCGGGCGCGCATGTTTCTTATAACGTACTAAAGCCGCACGGGCCATACGGCGCCGCACGCTGGTTCAAGCAGTTATCGTCTGGGTTCTGTTTTAGTCAGACGCAACTTGCGATTTAGATATTGCAACATTGTTTACCTGTTATAGACATAGGGATTGCAAGAAATGATTTTGTATTTTGAAAATGCTGGACTGTTTAGGTCGCTATGGAACATACTAGAACGTTACATAACTTGGCTAGACGAAAGATTTGTATGTTGAAGATGACGACACTGTTAAGTCATACACAGGCTGTGTAATATTATTTATGTAATACGGCGTGATCTATTATTTATGTAATGCAACGTGAGTCTCTGTATGAACTGTGGGGGTCATAGTACTGTGTAAGGAACATGCGAGCCTGCGCGCTACTATTCATGTAATATAAAGTGCGGGGCCGTATGGCCCGTGCGGCTTTTAGAACTGTATAAGGAACATGAGCGCCCGCGCCCTATTATTCATGTAATATAACGTGCGGTGCCGTACGGCCGTGCGGCTTTTAGTACTGTATAAGGAACATGCGCGCCCGTGCACTACTATTCATGTGATAGAACGTGTGGGATGTATGGCCCGTGAGGCGCCTAGTACTGAAAAGGAACATGCTCGCCCGTGCGGCGACTATTACTGTATAAGGAACATGAGCGCCCGCGCACTATTATTCATGTAATACAACGTGCGGCGCCTTATGGCCCGTGCGGCTTTTATTACTGTATTAGGCACATGCGCGCCCGCGCACTACTATTTATGTAATAGAACGTGAAACCTAGGATACCTACAACCTAGGATTATTACATATAACGTTATACGACCCTAGATGCGTAGACTTAACTAGTGTCCATCTGATGATGCAAGCCCCCCCTGAAATATGTCATTTCAATTTAGGCATTGGACCTTGATATTGTTTTAAATGTGACCCTCACATAAACTGTAGCTTTTTGTGACCATTATATCTATCCAACAAAGGCCACATGAATCTGCTATTGTCATCTCCATGAAAAATTATCCACGAAATGATATTGTGAAAGGTTTCAATTTTAAATACTAGATGGAATCTTACATTGTTTTTTATTTAATTTTTGAAGAGCATTGGATGGAATATATACATATTAAGTCTAATTGGAAAGTGTAAGACGAAACAGGTTTTGTGTGGGACATGTCGGTTATACCCCCAAAGCACCAATTTTACAATTCTTCCTTCACACTGAAGTTTGGTTCGGAACTAGCGGAGAAAAGTTGCAGTAGGCCTACTAGGCTCCCTCTTTACATATACAAAGTATCGACTTGGGTGATTGATGTAGCTGCAAACCAACTTCCACTTGTCCAAAATATGTAATTAAAAATCAGTAATTTGATCCTTGACCAAAGGTCTAGTTCTATAAGTGCTTTCATTACACAGGCAAAGTAACACATCGTTTGGTTAAGGGGTGTAGCGGCTAGATTCATTTCAATTTCCAAACTGTTATACACAGTTTGTCATTTCAAAGTGTAGCGGATACATTGAAACTGGATGTACATATTTGATGAGATGTATGGCCATTTTGGGGTGCGGTACCATTTTAACTATTGCGCAGTGATATTGTTGTTGGGTTGATGACTTCATTTACAGTAATTTTTAAAACACAACAGTATTTCCTTGTGGCAGCGGAATTCCTTAATGTTAGTGCTAATTACAAACTAAGTGAGTCTTCACTGAGACTCTAACTGGACATTTTCTCCAGGATATGTCAACTGGAAGGGAACTCAACCGTCCAGGCATCGTTGCCGTCATTAAGTAAAATCTTGGATAAAAACGTCAACCGAAAATTAAATGTTTTTAAGTAACCAAATACTGTAACCTTTGTGTTTTTCAGATCCAGTGGATGAGGCTATTATCATACCAATGGAAACTTCCTTCGATAGAACCAATTTAGTAAAAAATGATTTTATCATCAGTTATAACATGATAGCTCAAAGAGTTTTGTAAGTTTGTGGCTGTTTTTTTCATGCCCTTTATAACTTTGCAATTTTATAAATGCTTAACAAATAGTCTTTTTTGAGAGGAAAAATGAGCCTTCACGCTGTACATTGCATGTTGTACCTAATACTACCGCTTTATGGCACTTTATTAGTTAATCATATACTAATGTGATAATTGAGAAACATTTTTTCTCCATTTGATCTTGTGCTTCTGTCACTGTTCAATATGGCATAGCATGTTAAAATGCAATCATATTTCCATTACGTTTTCTTGGTTAAAAGAATAGGTTCTATACAAACTTTGAAAACGATTAATGTTTTATTCTTTTACGGAACTTAGCAAGCGTAACAACAACTAGTTTGTGAAAATAAAGCGAACAAAGAAGATTCAATTATTGCGATCAGTAATGTGCAATACAAATGCATCATTTGTGGTCAACAATGGGATTCAGCAAGGTTTCGCTCTAGCTGCGCCGTTAGGCTTATACTGTTCTTTTTAAAACTGTTGTCTAAGGATAATGTGCATAGTGTAAACAAGGCATGGAGAACAAATATATACATATACTAGAATTAATGAAATCCCCATTGTGCCCCGAGCTCCTCGACCCCTTCATCGTTATCTGCGTCACCATTGCACATTCACACGTTTTATCATCGTTATCTTTCTGTCACTAAATTCCATCGTCATTCTGTAGGACGATATTATATCACCTTCTTCTGTCATAGCAATGTTGACACATTCAATGAAACCAACTTACCAGCCATGTCTGCACATTCTCGCGTGGCATGCATGAGTCCAATGACACTTTCTTTATTAACATTGACGCAGATGACGCTCTTTGTCAACTTCTGCATATTCGATGATCATGATTAACATTTCAAAGTTGGATACCATTTATCGATGTTTATAATTTATCTAACGATAACGATAAAGGAATAACCGATATCGATAAATATTTTGTCCATATCGATACATTCTACCGATATATTTATATATGTGTATGATCCATCCACAAAGTATCCAACCATCGTTATCTTATCGATAACAACAAAGGAACTATTCTTTGATAACTACATTTTATAACGTGTCCTCTTTTTTCACAGTGTTTTGCTTTTATTAACAGAGAACACAGTGAAATCCCAATATGGTGGTCCTCATATTTAACAGCTCAACACCTACCAGGATTTTACAAGAACCGCGTTCATCTTACGGATATTGTTGACAAATTTGTAAGTGTACACAACATTCAGTCTGTAGACATATACTACATGCAATCATGTCCCCCAAACTCAATTGAAGTATCCCCTATCGCATAGTGTCTACACATCGAACTATACAGGCGTCACCAAAATACCCATAACTGTATTGTACAGAGTACAGACACGATATCGCTTTGCCAACATTTACGACACACCATTTATAAGTATTTATAATACTGATGGCTTTTGTTTTTTTCGTTTTTCGTTCACAAACTATCTCGTTTTTATGTTTCAAGACAGTGATTTCTAGGTTGGTTTCCTTCACCCGTTGGGCTGACACGCCGTCATATAGGTGAAATAATTCTGAGATCGTCGGTTAAACCCCAAATAAAACAATCGAACAAGCAAACGACCAACAAACAAATATATTTGTTGGAAAGAACTTGCTTATGCTTTATTAACTGATAGGCCTAACATACGCTTTATTTAATCATTGCTTTGTCTGTCTGGCTGTCTAGTGGGATAACTGCATTCAGCTCACTAAAGTTTCATAATGATAACTGACAGTGTATAGCAAAAAAAATAATAAACGTAATGCATTTCATTTTCACTACTTAGCCTAGAAGTCGGGGTGGAATGTACATAAAGCTTTTAACTTGTGCATCGTGAGAAAAATAAGTATAACTCATGTAATCCTATAATTACGCAAAAAATACATTAATTGGTGCGCCCATGTCTCTTTAAAGTCGAGAATCATTTATCAGAGATATTTGAAATTATCAAACACTCACGGTTATAACAATGAAAGCAAATTTAGTCTGAAATAAATATGCTATATACCGAAGTAATTCTAAAGTTGATAATCTAAGCCGAAGTGAACATTTTTCAACAGAGTGCAACATTCAATATTATTTGATCGTTAGTTCAACATTCATCTCGCCATTTTTTTTTCTTTCCATTTATAAACAAAATTTAAAGTAAATGTATGTTATTCATGATTAATATGTCATACAGTTATGAATCTATAAATTCACATGATTGGAAGCATTAGAACCGCTTGTGTTCGGTTATAATATCTAGTTTTTATTAAAATTGTCAAAGAACAGAGTAGTTATATAAGTACATATACATGTTTATGAATAATAACTTTGCCTTACTAATTTAGCTCAAAACAAGCCTGATCATCTATGACATTCATAATTCCCAACTTCTTCTCAAACGTGTATTCAAAGGAAAACGACACAATGAATAAAATCAACACTTATCTATAAGAATTGTTTTTATTACCATTTCAGAAATGCCGAATACTGTTCAACTGGCAGTGCAGTAAGAAGGATAGACGGAATATGTGCCTTGGTGTTTGCAACTGAACGTGAAAAATCTTATAATGTGCTATGCAGGAAAAACTATGAGTACACTTACATAATATGTTTTCGACCATAAGGTATATTATTTTTCCGTAAGGAAATCTCGTATCTATATCGACGTATAAACAGCAGTATCCTTACAAACAGAAATCCTAAGGCGAATCATGTCCGAGAAGTTAGAGCCCCATTCCCAGTTCCCGATTCAAAAATTGGAAGAGTCCATTTAAAAAAGTGTAGGGGTGTCAGCATGTTTAAACTTAAAGGCCGGTTGGCTACTGCGTTTCAATTCAGATTTTGGAAGAGTCCATTCCAAAATGTGTAGGGATGTCAGCATATGTAATAAGGGAAACTAGAACCGGCGACTCGTAAAATAAACAAAGCTCCAATTTTACGAACTAGGAATGGTATTTAAATGGACATAGAGATCACCTAGCATTATGTTAATGTTTAACTGTTAAAGTTATGGCTTTCTCGAATCGAGAAACAGGCAAACAGCGAATCGACACCTAATCGTAAAATGGACAAAGTGACCCCATTTGATTAAAACCTTCGCCAGTATATATGACCCACAGAGGACCTGGGGTTGTCGTAATGTCAAACTGTCTGTATTTCGCAATTAGCGAACCGGGAAACGGGTTAAAGCGAATCGTAAAATAGACCAACTGGCTGTTTAATTAATCGGGAATGGACTTAAAATCGACCAACAGGCACTCTGTGTTTGTTCTAAAGAGAAATTGTCGGAGTTATACGGAACCGTGGAAGGGACATGCAAAACAAAAATTATTTAGCTCCTACTCGCCCAAAATTCTTTTTTCACTTTTAACATTTTTCTATATTTAGACTGATATATATTTTTTTTTACTTACATGCAATTTTAAGCAAAAATCTTTTTGAGCTGCTACTCCAACATTTTTTTTTTCTTTTTTATAATGTTACTATTTATAAATCGTGACTACTAACAAATCAGGGTCGCTTGAGCCGCATGTGTACAATACGGTTTATATTAGGATGTTACTGATTGGGCTGGTTAAGTCTGGCCCAGAGATAGAGAACCAATGACAAGCAAGCGTTAGAAGACGAAGACCGGGGTGCACTGGGACGTTTTAGACATTTTGTTAAAAATAACGAATACTATGCACAATCTATTCTCAAAACTAACGTTATCAAATAGCTGAGTAACTAAGCTTTAGATATAACTATTATATTTTTCTTGTAGCTTGGTAAGTTTCCTGCAATATGCACTTTTCTAAATCTGAAAAATTGTCCCAGTGTACCCCATGTACTGGGTGCAGTGGGACAGCTTATG
>JAVFBY010232097.1:0-10762 GCA_034781015.1 Tonicella lineata | reverse complement strand
ATCTGCACACTTTATCTTTGTTATGCTGCTGTTGTTTCGTTGTAGATGTAGACGCATCCACTGGGAGACGTACAGTCGGGTACATGTACCTCATCTTCTCTGCGATTTTTGATGTCATTTTCGGCTTTTAAATTAACTAATTAAAGGCTTTGCTTTATTGGTTCCCACCGTGTCACACGCTCCAAGGTCTTTCAAAATAAACGTTAAAAATAATACGTTGAGGTTGAAAAACGATGGGATTGTCCTTTAAAGAGACATGGTCCCTCAAAATAATGTATTTTTGCATAATTATAGAATTACATGTACATGAGTTATACTTATTCTCTCACGAAGCAGAAGTTAGAAGCTTTTTGTTAATTCCAACCCCGACTTCCTAGGCTAAGAAGAAGTAACTAAAAGTATTAAATTTAAATATGTTTCCAGCAACTCGCGTATAACACGGCTTTGATTGAAAAAATTCCATTTCAACGGTTGTGTTTTAATTAATGGACAAACGTTACTACTGCGTAAACTCCTAGCAATCAATTTGTTGATAAAAGTGATTTTGGGTGACCATGTATCATTAAGTATCTTTATGGTTTAAACAATATTTTATTTCCATATAAGAAGGAACATGGATTGGTGAACAGGACTTGTCCTATATAAACGCCTCTCCAACATTTTACATATACAATCATAAATTACAATGGTAAGCTATGTATTTTAAATACATATTATAAATACAAAAAAGGTTTTACTTAAAAACTGCTGAATTATGTGTAACTTGCATTGTTACTAAAAGATGGAATTGCTACTATAGATTATGTAAAATGTAATATTTGTTTGCCTGTTTGTTTGTTTGTTTGCGACCCGTCTGTTTTATCCACCACAGGTTTACTGTAAATCAAATCTTTTACTTGCATTCATATACCGTCTAACTTTATCGAAAATTTCTATATTTTCGTTTACCGTTAGCTGTTCGTCGCCAAAAAGAAATATGTGTAAAGCTGGCATATTTTGTAAATTTCCAAATATAACCCGTCTTTGCTCGTCGTATTTTACACAAGAATAAAAAAAGTGATTTGCATCTTCATAATAAGAGCTGCACTCACATGTTGATGTGTCTGAAATGAACCTGTTGTAGCCTACATGTCAGCTTTTAATATTGAGCAACACAGGCGAAGTTGCGAGTGAATAACTTCTGATTTACGATCGCTTGTAAAATAAAAGCTTGGAACCTTTTTGTCCGCATCAATAAGAGATTCTTTAAATAAACGATATGAATCAGCTTGTCTTATATTAAGATCAAGATCGTTCCACAATCTCGTCATGGATGGGAGCAAAGAGTCTGCATATAGACAGGTTCTGCTGTATTAAGGTATATTTACATTATAAGCATTCCTGAGATTGTACTGGATATTATCAGATACTAAATTTGGAACCAGACATGAAAAGTACATAGGAGTTAAATCGTGGTACATTTTGTAAAATAGAGTTGCCTGCGCTGTGCTAGTGGTACAAATCTCGTCTCATTATATAACAAGTCGCGACTAATACCATGTGTACTTCCGCATATAGTTCGCAAGGCATCAAGTTGCAATTGTTCAAGCGCTTCTGTTTGGTAACCATAACAGTTATCCCATACAACATCAGCATAATCAAATATAGGTAGGATAAATAAAGCATATAAGTGAGCTAGTGACTTGCGGGATAATCTGTACTTCAAACTTCGTAAACAGTTAATCATAGGGCTGATTTTTTCAACAAGAGCGCGGACATGAACATCCCACCGCCCCGTAGACTGAAACGATAAACCAAGGTGCTTATAAGAGTCTTTTTCAGATATACAAGTATCATGCATATATAAAGATGGAATATGCTGAGCTTTCTTTTTGTTCGAGAATAGAATTGAGACTGTCTTCTCCGCACTAAATTTCACCAACCACGCGTCAGCCCACTTAGATATCTTCTCTAGGTCTGTGCCAAGTAGATTGACACCCTTAGTTTCGTCTTCGACTATGACGTATAATGACGTATCGTCAGCAAATAGCCTAATGTGCGCATTGATGTCTGTCACTATATCGTTGATGTATATAAGAAAGAGCAGAGGCCCCAAGACTGAGCCTTGAGGCACACCAGCTTGAATACATTTCTCATCAGAAGTACTTCCTGAGATAACTACTCTTTGTTTACGATTACGCAAATAATCTGCGAACCAGCTATTTAATTTACCTTTTATTCCATAACTATGTAATTTATAAAGAAGGCCTGTATGCCAGACCCTATCAAACGCCTTTGTTATGTCACAAAATACCGCGCGGACTTCTTTGCCTTCGTCCAGGGCTAGACTTATGAAGTTATACAGGTCGGTTAACTGGTAAACAGTACTGTCACCAGGGATAAAACCAGACTGAAATTTGGTGAGAATATTATTGTCACGTACAAAATTAAATACATATTTGTATACGCATTTTTCAAACGCTTTGCTAATATTGCTTGTTAAAGAAATAGGTCTATAATTGGTAATTTGATTTACGTTACCTTTTTTATAAATAGGCACAACAATGGCGGTTTTCCAAATATCTGGCATAACACCTTCTTGAAGACACTGGTTAAACAACTTACATAAAGGATATGTAAGCTGTTTTGCACATGTTTTAAGTATATAGTTGCTTATATTATCCGCACCTATAGATTTATTAGCGTTTAAACTCAAAAGAATATTTTCCACATCGCTTGTTGTAAGGGTAATATTTTCCAGCACCGTCTCATTAACACGGATAATAGGTGGCAGGCTCGCGTTGGAATCGTCCAGTTCAGTTTGAGCAACAAAGAAGGTATTAAACCCATTTGCTATTTGTAATGAATTGCTGTAAATATTGTTATGTAATTGCATTGTTGGCAGGACGCCTGAACATGCTTGTGCTTTAAAAAATGCCTTTATTAATGTCCACCATTGTTTTGACCCAAATTTATCCGTGTTAATTCTATTATCGATATTTGAGGTATAATTCTTTTTTAACTTTCTATTTAAAGCGATAGTTTCATTCCGAATTTTGCGGAAAGTTTCCCAGTCCCTTTGAGTATTTGTTCGTTTAGCTTTATTATGTGCCCTATCGCGTTTCCTCATTTGTTTCCTTAATTGTGAAGTTACCCATGGTTTGTCACGTGGTCGTATTGTAACTATCTTGTTGGGGACAAACACCATGCAAGCATTGATTATAAATTCCGTTAATTTGTTTACCACTTCGTTCACAGGTTGTAAAGATAGAATTGTGTCCCATGCGGTGTTTTCAAAATAAGCACACAGTCCCACAATATCAGCCTGTTCATATTGCCAAACCCGACGTTTATATGAGTTAACTGCAGGGCTTAGGAAATTTAATGTTACGGTAACTGCGTGATGATCACTGGCAAAGGGAGGTAATACACCCGAATGTATAACATAGTCTGGACACGAGACGAGAACTAAATCAATTAAAGATATCGATACCGGTGTTATTCGCGTAGGTTCGTTTATTATTTGTTTTAAATTAAACAAATTTTCAATTAAAGATATTTTCGGATGGGTTTGGAGAAGACAGTCTGAATTAAAATCTCCCACAACAATACAGTGAGTAGACATATCACCCCTGGCCAATGATAAAGCATCATTTATCAAATCCCAGCATAAGACTCTAGCAGAAGGTGGCCTATAAATAGTACCAAAAATAAGTTTATTATTTGCCCATCTTACATCGCACCAGGCCGATTCTAATCCAGGGATATCAATATCCGCTCTCTCGACGCAAATCAAAGCCTCGCTAATATAAACAACAATCCCGCCTCCGTCACCATTTGGCCTGTCTTTTCTGATAGGAGGGAAATGATATCCATCTATTTTTAAAGACAAATTTTGTATTGTATCATCCAAGCGTGATTCAGTTACAGCAATAATGTCATAATGTGACAATTCAGCTTGCAGTAAATCAACTTTAAATCGCAGGCTGTTTATATTTATATGAGCTATAGATAATTTACGTGGACCAGGATTTAATTCGATATCACCTGCAAGTGACAAAAGTGTGGCTATTACTGTCAGGCAATAAAACCCTCGTAGGAGGAGGCACTTTGATCGTGGTCTAGAAGTACACTTCGAGCCCGTAATACCTGCAGTAGCGCGGTCATGTAAATTGCTCAAGATACACGGCCAAAGTAAACACATTGTATAATCATAGTGATTACTCAACAGGCCCATTGTAAAGCACAAAACAACCAATAACCCTGATACAGAAGCACATTTTGAATTTGCAAATGCGTGTAATAGACAGAGCAAAGAGGGAAATACGGGGATGTCATTACGACATTTGATATTGTCACTGTGTGTAAACATCCAATCTGGATTATCTGGGTGAAAACAGCGATTAACGTGAATCTTAATTTTACTTGTGGACTTGCAACGACAAGCCCTGTGGTAGAAGAGACCAACTCTCGCCCTGTACAAAGACACAGGACACATTATGTTACATCATATAAGAAGTTATAATTGTCCAGTGCGAGAGTCGGCCTGTAAACAGACAAGTCGCACACACACAAACTGGTAATCGATTTACATACATATTCATACCACAAAGAGTAGACATTCTAGCACATAAATACAAGGACAAATTTTCAGCAGATATATAATACAAACAAATAAAATCAGTCTTATATGAACAGAAGATCAGGACTGGTAGGTTTACAGGTCGTACGAGGAGAAAGCTTTTCAACATCGTATATCAGTAATATGGTAGGTAAACTCAGAACAATGACAATTTAAGCACAATTTAATTGAATACATGATAAATATAATTGATTACGTAAATCTTCGCTCAAGTTGTTTCACGTATGATTGTATTTGACATCCACATTTGCCAAACTATAGGGTTTTCACTTATGTTGTGTAAGAAGGGCAGTGATGTAGGCTTGTAAGACGTTTGCTTCCGTCACACTGTATGTTATTACATTTATCATATGAGTGACTAAGGCAGTAATGTAGACACATACGACATTTGCTTCCGTCACACTCTAGGTTATTACACTTATCAAGTGAGTGACTAGGGCAGTAATGTAGACACGTAAAACATTTGCTTCCGTCACTCGAGGTTATTTCACTTGTGATGTGAATGACGAGGACAGTAAAGTAGACGTGTAAAACGTTTGCTACCGTCACACTATAGGTTATTTCACTTATGATGTGAGTGACGAGGGCAGTAAAGAAGATGTGTAAGACGTTTGCTTCCGTCACATTCTAGGTTATTTCAATATGACGTAGGCTACATGTTTTGTAACGTCGACGGTTGACGAATAAAGTGTGTATATTAATAACACAAATTTAAAACAGTTCACTTATGTCTCGTTTATGACTCACTTCCACTTATTGTCGTGTGAAAGTGGGGGTGGTGCTAAAGTGTGTGACAACACATTTAGTACGTTTTTCTTTACCGTAATATATGTACGTATTGTAGTTTGTACACTCAAAATTATTTCACTTATTGCAATGTATGTCTGAGAGGTTAATGCTGACACACTCATTTTTAAATTTTACAACTTGTTATTTATGTAGCTTATTTATATATTTCTTATATAACGACGATTTCCAATGCACTTTGTATATTTAATGGCGAAAATGAAGGCGTTTCATTCACACTTGGTTTGTACTACAGGTTATTTCACTTATGTCAGGAATTTGAAAACTGCCGAGTTGTAGGGCGACGTAAGACATGATTGATTTCACACTTGTTTGATTCGCTCATTTTCATGTTTCATGGCAGAGCTAGTAATGCAAGATTTATTTAAATAATTATAAAACACATTAAAACAAGTATTTCATTTGTCGTTGATGTTTGCACTGTTGTTATCGACTGTGAACATAACCAAACGAAGCCATGTAATTCGGTTTGAAATGTCATTCTCAACCAGCCTCAAAACTGTGTATATGACATTACAGGTAAAGGTAAAGTCTGTAGGTAACTTCTACTTATTGTACAAGTCTAGATCTGACGATGAGTCAATGATATGAATGTTACTTGCCCGATCCTTTATAAACACTTTCCCGTCATAGGTCCAGGTCTGATCAAGCCTCCCGGCCTTCCTAAGTTTCAGGGCTTCACTCAATAACTGGTGACGTTTACGTGTGAGGTCTTCATTGATGTAGATTTTTTCCTCTTTCTCAGATTTAAGTATGGTTCTAGCTTTATAAATT
Organism: Tonicella lineata; assembly: GCA_034781015.1. NCBI lineage: Eukaryota > Metazoa > Mollusca > Polyplacophora > Chitonida > Mopaliidae > Tonicella > Tonicella lineata. Next base: position 4,560 of record JAVFBY010232097.1, on the reverse strand, counting down.
TCGCGCCTCGTTCGATAGCTTGTAAACTTCACTATTATAGGACGCACAAATCCGGCTTTCCTGGGTCCAATGCGATGAGATCTATCAATGTCATTTAAACTCAAATTTAGACCAAGTTTGTTTTTAGCTAAGTTTATGATAATTTCATCCGTGTTTTCCACCTCGCTGTCTTCTTTTATTCCTGTAATTCTCAAGCTATTCCTTCTAGTATACAGCTCAAGGTTGTCCACCTGTCTCAATAAATCTCAATAAATTATGTGACATTACGACTTAGAGTTTGGTGTCGAGTAATTTTTCAAACTCTGGGATAAGAATAGATTTTAAGGCAGTAGCAAGTTCCATTATATTCATACTTTGCAAAGAAGTAGCAGAAAGAGTATCTTTTTCAGATGTAATCTGGGAATCTCCTTTAGATGACATTGTTCAAGTCAGTACACCCTTGCTGGCCATCACAACCTGTACTATTCTAATACTGTAGGCCTACACTACATAGCTATGCTAAGCAAGGCTAATACCTGGGCTATTGGACACAGGTAGTTACTGGTAATTTATCCAAAAATTTTCTCCGGTCACAACATGCGACTGACTACTAGCCATAGCTACCATTTGCATCAGTGTACTCTATAGCAGCGACAAATCCTGTCTCGGCAACAACCCCTTCAGCTTATTTAATTTGTCTTCCATAGTTTTGCATTTTCTTTTCTTCAAAGGTGGCGCTGCTCCGTTTTCTACCTGAAACTATTTTACCTCGTTGTTTGCCAGTTCCATCTTTATAACTGTTATGAAATCAAATAAATTAGAGTGTGCCTTTTTTACAAGTCTATTTAATTTAGAATTCTAGCCTTCAAGATGGTTTGTAGATTGGTTCCTTCAGGCTAAAATGATTCGACATCATAGCCCTCAATCCAGGTTTCTATGATGTAACCAGCAAATACGCGTGCAGGTTCAGTGTCAGGAGATTCGAGCAGTGTTTCAACCGGAACGACGGACACAAGGTGCAAGGCAGCAGCTCTTCGAATTAATTGTCAAATTCTACATATAAGCTGTTGCCATTCCCAAGGCTGTACTTTCATCCAAAGACACTGGGTATAGTGGAATAGGCATCCTTTTAGGTCAACTTCGGGAAACATCTTAAATGTAAAACGGAGAAAGTAATTAGTTAAAATAAAAACAACAGAAAATTTCCTGTATGCCAACTCCGCGAAAATATGTTTGTCTTTAAAAAGGAAACAAAGAATACACGCGTGGATAGATGCTTTTGCTGCTTGGAAAATTTCTATAGACTGCATTTTTTGTATTCTTGTAAGTTAAAATTTGCGAGGTTGTATGCTTTTATGCGCTTATTTTTAGTTTTAAATGTTAAATTTAGTGAATGTATAGATCTTTGACCCTCAATATAAAGGTATCTCCTCCCCTCGTACAATTCGTTTATAGCCGAAATTTACTTTTATTTGGTTTATCTGTTTGTATATATTTGTTTGTATCTATAGGGCCTACAATTTCATGTCGAAGTTGCCTATTTATTATAAAATGAATGAGTTTTGTTCATGAATTGACAGCTTTTATGTTTGACATAAAAAAAACATTATCACTCATGGATTAAAGAGTAGGCGGGATTAAAATATTAGAGCGTATTAAGACATCCAACTGAGAATGGTCTAATCCCTTGGATATGCGTTAGCGGAATCGGCGTCAGGGGAATGTCGGCGTTAACGGAAGACACCGGTCAAACTTCTAAAAGCAAGGGAATAAACAAAAAAAACTAATTCTATGATTTTGCTGTCATAATTTAAATAGCACAAGCACATTGGAATAGATTGATAAACTTGTCTGCAAATACTCATTGAAATCAGATTAATATTTGTGGCGAATTATTTGTTAAGCCTGATGTCCAGGTATCACTGAAACCTGTGCTGGGTAGCAGCATACATTTTGCTCGCATAGTCCGGTGACATACAAAAGAAACTTTCACGTATTTGCCATCTCTATGGCTTTCATTTGACACGAAATAAAACTGAATACAGCGCAATATACCGCCTAGTCATCTTAACAATAATAGGGTAGCTCTAAAAATAAAATGACAATAATTATAAAAACATTATACACAATTTTTACTTAATCCGACAAAAATTGTTAATGAAGTACACTGGTAAAAGAACTTGGACGAAACGGTTAAAAACAAATCGGTCGTCTTAGACCAAAGAAAACTTGGTACAGACGTTACCGACCAAATATTTTGTGGTCGCAATCGAGCTAAAATTATTTGGTCGTTTCGACGAAGTTTTTCCTGGTCAAAACGACCAAACAATTTTTAGTTGGGCAAAAGCTGGTCGAATCGACCAGGAATAGTCCGATCAACTTTGTCTTGGTCACAATGGCCAAACAATTTTTGGTCGTGCAAAAGTCGGGTCGTTCCGACCAAGTTTTCCTTGTCGAAAAGCAAATTTTGGTTGGATAAACTCGGTTAATAAGGAAAAGGTTTTGGCAAAGTTAAAAAGGCAGTCATATTATTAGATCAACTTTATTTTAAACTTAAGATAATAAATATTTTGTGGTGTTTCAATTTTTTCTTTATCAAATTCTTATTTCAACCAAATATTTCTTTGGTTACCTTCAAAAAGTCAAAAGTAAAAGTTAGCCAATAAAAACATAAGTTCATATCGTGCAGGCACATTTAATTTAGTAAAAAATAAAGAGCTAACAGATGCATGGACAGACACGGGCCATATATACCATCATTTTTCTAGTTCCGAAAGTGTAACAAAATAAAGATAATCATTATTGCACCGAAACTAAAACAGTAAATACACATACAAATCTCATCAGGTAAGTAACCAACCATTTAAAGCGCAGACAAATTGTAAAAGTGATAAATTATATTTTTTAAAAAAAGAAGGCAATCTAAAGTACACTTAAAAGGCAATATATCACAGAATTTAAATAAAAGTCTCTTGTCTGCTTAAACAAAATAAACAACGACGTTCGAGGGTTTAGCAACATCTCCAAAGAACAACAGGAATGGCTTATTTTGTCCACATCTGCCTCTTGCACATCCTTGGCTGCTGCACTTTTGTGGTGTAGTAGTAGTATGAATATAGACAGTATTAGTAAGAATAAAGAGAAGGCTGTACCAAAGTTCTACAACAATTAAATGGCTATTTTATGCCTGAAGGTTTCACAGCACATGTAGATTTACGATCCACTCTCCTAGCAAGTACAATCTACCTCCTTGACTGGAGAGCTACATAACATAAAGGGTCATTAGAGTAGCTTCCCTTGAATCATTACGTTTAGGGATTATAGCATAAGACATCACATTGTTCCCTTTTGCAACGATTCATAGTTGGAAGTAATTCTTTAAAAAGTTTTAATTATTAGAGCAATGTGTTAACATTGTTCAATGACAAATCATATTAACTGTTTTAGAAAGAATTTTCAAATGCAAAGAATTATACATTTGTTTTAAACTCGTAAAATGTTTAAGTAGTGAAGAAAACAATAACCTCAATTCTCAGAGTTACCATTAGGAAAACAATGCATACGTAATAATTATAAAACAATATGAACACTTATAAAAGTAACACGTTTTAACAGTATTCACGTTATCAACTTATCGTTTATCTTCAACGATATTAGTAATTAAATGTAACAAAATTGTTAGCTTATAAAAATATGTCAGAGTTTCAAAGTCTGTGTTTGAAGTTTATAACTTTAACTAAGTTTACATGTATCCAGTTATTGCATAACATAATTTCTATACCATACTGGAGATCCATGTTGTCTTACGTTCTGTTTAAACGAATCGGTACACCATTTTCCCTTTCTGTCAAAGGTGTAAACACCGGATAATCGTCATTCATATGATAGTTATTCTTAACAGCATCAGAACATTTTGATAAACGAGATGCATTCCGTGCTTTACCATCACTGGTTACAACTGAGCTTTTACCCTTGCGAGCAATAATTTGAATGGGAGGGTTGAATTTTGCATGACCTTTTGGTATATGTCCCGGTAAACGAACTCTCACTCTATCACCCATTTTAAAAGTGGCCGATTTGAACGATGTACAAAAATTAAGGTACGAATGTCAAAGTATTGTTTTGAGCGTTCTTGCTTGCAATTTGAACGATCTCGAGCAGTGGTATTGTTTTTGTTTGATTTAACCGTACGTTAAGTAATACCACGACTGTCTATACCTGCTCTCATGCGTCTTTCATGTTGAACAGTTCCGACTGAGAGCAACCTGTGGTGGAATGTTGAGTGCATCGATAAACACAAAAAAAGTCTTGCTCGCAAAAGCCTTCTTTCACACTTTACCTCGTCGCCAAAATGTGGGGCAGTAGTAGTAAGAATACAGGCAGTATTAGTAAGAATGAAGAGAAGGCTGTATCAAAGTTCTACAACAATTAAATGGATATATTATTTCTGAAGGTTACAGAGCACATGTAGTTTTACGATCTACTCTCCTAGCAAGTACAATGTGCCTACCTCATAGGGTCATTAGAGTAGCCACCCTTGAATCATTACGTTTAAGGATTATAGCATAAGAGATATGTTCA
>JAVFBY010231986.1:0-10763 GCA_034781015.1 Tonicella lineata | reverse complement strand
GCATCATCTCAATTTCGTTTAATTTAGCGCAGTTTCTTTTTAGCTGAATCGCTTGACTATTATGGGATATAAATCTACTCTTTGCTTGGCACATGTGTGTTAGCAATTACCCGTGATTGGCCATAAAGAGCGACCACTATTTCCCGCTAGGGGGCACTTCGTCATCAATCCGTGTTTGCAAGAGCTTCAATGCCGTTGATGTGTGTGAATGACTCGCTTCATACTTCGGGTTAATAGACTTGTGACGTAAGTTATATCCACATTCATCATCATTTGAAAAATGTTTTGGCGTTGAGTAACATGAAGTTCTCGGGTAGTCTTTTTTGGTCAGTTGTTCTATGTTCTCTGCATTCAGCATGTACATTATTTTCAATTAAATTTTGATACTTGCGAATGTAAATATGACAGCTGTATTTGTTAAATCTGGATATCATGTATATTCATATCTCCCTATTAAATACACAGATAATATCATCCTGTCTTTAATTGAACTCAGCAAAGGTCTGATGTTTTTATGCAACAGTGATTTCGTGTCTACAAATTTCGCCCGGGGCTGTAACAATAATTGTAACATACAGTTTTAATGTACAAACACGAAACTACTGTAGCATAGAATTCGACAAACGATACTATAGTAAGTTCATCACTGCAATTTATCCTTAAAGTTATATTAGACAGTTATTTTATTAAAGATGCTTAAAGGGTTTAAGGCAATCTGATTAAAAACAGACCAAATAACTCTCCACTTGTAATGTCGCAATAAGATCTGGGGATATCACATATAAATTAGTATTCAATGACGTCAGGCACTCCGACATTCATGAAAAGTCACTGTCTCGATAGTCTAATGAAATTCCAGATGACTTGAGGCTGTGGTAAACACAAAGTAACAGCTTTACGTTTTGCTAAATTAAGGTCAAATTATGACAAAGGAAGAAAAGAAAAAAAAATATCACTTTCAAGATTTGGTAAGCAGCTATGTGATTGGTCAACAGCGCAATACAATCAACACCATTTCAAACACGATGTCCTAAATGCGACATAACAAGTGCAGAACTATTTAGGTCTGATTTTTCTGATTGGGGTGTAAAATTATGTTTTTCTAATAATAAAAAAGCTGATCCTTGAATTGAAAGATGATTTTGAATGAAATAAAAAGAGCATTCTACATGCAAAGAACCTACCTCCGGGTTGATCAACTGGATTTAGACTGCTTAAATCACACCCAACATTGTTTACAAGAAGACTAACTGTGCGATTGAAGTACTTCAATTGAAGCGTTTGGACACCCTATGGATAAAAAGATAATAGAATATCACTGAATATGTATATAAACTCCCCGGCGGAGGCATGTCACACTTTATTTCTCTGCATTTATAAAAATATATATAAACCGTCGGCCTTTGAGTAGACTATATAATTGCGTTCTTTAGGGCTGTAACGAGTTCTCTAGATATCTTCAATTATTTCATGCTTAATATTATTTTCTTCTGTTGGTAAATACATTCAAATCTATCTAACAATGTAGGCCTACTGTTTTTCTTTCAAAGCGATATTAAATTTAATCCTGGATTACATGACACTACAATACGCATGTTTAATAGGCCGATTGCTACTTGGCGCTCGTTTTAATTCAATAGTCGCCACTATTGAATTAAAAGAGCGCCAGATTGCAATCGGCCTATAATTGAACGCACCACAAGCTGAGGGTTAGCTATGGGGACCTATATCCCTGTTCCGTAGAAAAGGGCTATGGGTCGGGTGGTTTCTCAGCCTGAAGGAGTATCTGGAATTTGTTTTATGCCTTATTCACCGATAATTTTGGTATAGAAATAAAACTTACTTGAGCGGGGTTCTGAAGTCGCTATTAAACGTGACACAAAGGGTGCTTTTAGCGTTCAACGTTTTGAATTGGGTAACGAAAATTGGCGCCCTAATAGTACCGGGAATTTTTTAAGGCGGACATCACGCGATGGGTGACGTTTCTTTTACATTTAATAGCGATTGTAGGACCCCGCTAAGGTAAGGTTTATTTATATACCAAAATTATGGGTGAATAATGCGAGAGACAAAATTCAGATACTCCTTCTGGCTGAGAAACCACCTGACCCATAGCCCTTTTCTACGAAACAGGGCTATAAGTCCCTATAGCTAGCTGAAGGTCTGCGTCTTATCCATAAAAGTTATATAATAAGCCATAGCAACTAATTTCCCTCACAGCGACTGAGACTAGATAATTTGATAAGAATTGTTCGTTTCATTGGACTAGAACTAGTTGATAAGGCACAGTAGGCCAAATAGAACAAATGAACAGAACGGTTTGTAAGAATTATATTTCAAAGGTTTATGCTATGCATATTAAAATAAAATGAAATGGTATCTTCGGAAATATAAAGCCTCTATAAGAGATATTTATATGAGCTTCTGTCGTTGTTTGTTCTTTTTCCATTCTTGACCTATCAGCTGGAAACATGTTTCGTTTACATATTTTTCGTTCTTCACTTTTGTTGTAGTTCATTGAACGTTTTTCACCCTTGTTATACGGGCAATGCATGTGATATTCATATTCTGCAGTTATTTGTGTTTTGAATGAAAATGTGGGGGTTTTCCATATAAATTATTTTGTAATTTGGAAATAAGAATTAAACTTACAGGAGGTGAAGCCGCAACACAAGTCGCAGTGTTGTCCCCGAAGAAACGAACGCTATATTGCCTTCTCGATGGAGTATAGCGTACATCAACAGTGCCGCCCGAGCCTGCTGATGCGTCCAAACATTGGCTAGAGAAAATCACTTGGTTATCAACATTATTGTCATTTGACTGAAAACTAGCTACCATGTTGATGTTATCGAACTCAGTTGCCATTAGACGCCATGTTACCATAGATATTAACCCGTCTCCAAAAACGGCCCCTCCATTCCTGACCGTCAGATTTCTCTGAAGTTCATTGGGGAAGGCGTCGATCCAATTGCCGACTTCATCTGTGCCGACCTGCGGGGAGGTGAAGTTCTGGTCAACAAGACGATCGCACCTAGCTCCTGAAGGCGAAAAACAACATATTACAATTAGTTAGTGCTGGACGATCACACTTTGCCTCTGAAGACGGAAATCAACACATGTCAGTTTGTTCGGGCTGGAAGATCGCACATTCCTTCTGAAGACGGAAAACAACACATTAAAATCAGTTAGTTTTCATTTATGTTAAGTTTCTAGCTGATACACATTTCATTTATAGTCAACTGATGTATAACGTTTTCGTGGTATAGTGTTGTAAATTATCCGTGTAACCCGAATAACAGTACATTGTGCATTGATGTTTTGCTTCATTTTATTTGTTAACACTAGACAACTGATACTATTTGCGTATTTTGATAAATAGAATAGTTCGGTTAACGGCCGGAAGCGAAGCTAGGTTATCAGGTAACGCTAGAGTTAGTCCCCATCTACATGCAAGATGAAATATTCATGCTAAGTTTAACTAGAATACAATATCATGCCAGATGGAAACTTTCATACCAAATTGTATTGTAATCGGATGTTAAGTTATAAAGTTTATAATATTGACTTAAAACCAAACTCAGACTTTGTTACCAGGTGACTACACACGTATAACTCAAAAGCAATACCAAGCGACGCCTTGTCAAAAAAACAAAACAAAGTTCTACTAGAATTCATCTGCGGTTTTTAAGTTAATATTCGGACGGACAGACATACAGATGGACGGACAACCCCAAACCATCATATGCCCTTTCAATAGACAGGCGCATAAAAACACCCGAATGCAATGATATGACACTGTGACCTTGACCTTAATCTGTTACCTTTCAAAATGTTATAAATAATTTTTAGTGTATTATTTAATAGAAATTTTAAGCTACTTTGGTTAAAAACTTGTCACCCGTTTCTGAGATATCATGCTCCTCGGAGCAGACAGAATTCAATCCAATACTTTACCATATCGCTATGACGGCAATGATAAGATAAAAAATCTTACCCGCAGGGGGAGTCGCTCTCAGTTCAGGGCTTCGGTCAGCGTCTGGAACCCAGTCACATCGACATCCCGATTCATTGAAGAACACAGGGATATTAGTAGCACCCCTGTAAGCATCAGCAATATAGCTAGGGAAAACATTCATACAACTCTGTCGTACAAACAGCTCATCGACATTTGCTCTGTTCATATTGGGAACAAGAAGTTCGTATACATCAGGTGTAGCACCACTCGGCACTCGGACTTGACATTCCTGATCTAACAAGGCAACAACATCTGGCCTATACAAGCAACGACAGCGTCCATTAACTTGACTGAAGACTTGAAGCTGTGTTGGGCAGGTGGCTTCAACAATATCAGAACCCTCTAAGAACCCGTTGGGAGACAGAAGGAATTTTCTAGGATCAGTTCCATGTGGTGCGTGGTCATTAGTACAATCTATGGAAGAAAAACAACCTAGATTATCAAAGTGAACTTTTATTATTTAGTATAAAAGTCTGGGAGAACAGTTGCGACTGTAAATGGGTCATATTATTGAAATTATTACAAATTTATTTTTTTTATCACGAAGTATTATGGCAGGAGTCTCTTCTTACTTAAAGATACATTTGCTCTCAAAATATGGTATTTTTGCTGTTAAAGCAGAATAAAATGAGTTATACTTATTTTTCTGAGGAAGCCGAAGTTAGGAGCTTTTCGTTAATCCCACCCTTAACTTTGTACGCTAAGTGGTAGATTTTAAATAACTAAAACTGAAAAATTTAAATATTCTTCCAGAATATTAAAATCAAGGGAAGAATAAGGGGCGGCAACTCGCCTTGATAAGACATTCGTACCTTAGCAAAAATCAGTCTTGTGATTTTATTAGGCGAAATTCCGCTTTCATTCTCGGAAAAGGTCCGTGTCTATTCTAACCTTATCCGTTAGCGATGTTGCTCGGTCACTATTAACTGTCGCTCAAGCGTAATACGGAAGAATCGATTGACGAAAACTAGGGCCCTAATAATACCGATCGGCATGCTGTTTTACGGCGAGTGCGAGCCACATTAAATAATTTTAATTTCTGCGGTATTATTTTAATTGATGAACTAACTTTGATACCACTTAAAATCGTTACTATCTGATTTTACTGAAAAAGTTAATTTTGAGAGCCTATCTTTAAGGGTATACCTAAAACCTTCAAATGATAATTTTTTTAATTTTTTTTTTAATTATTTCAAATTAATAAAGTTGAGATATTGATCATTATCCCAGAGACGACCCGATATGACTTTTTAATATTTTTTTATTTGTTTTTTGCAGATTGGAAAAGCATAGCAAGGGTACATACATTGTTAAGGAAAAAATTCAATATTTTTCATGACATCAGAAAATCTGGAAATATAGGCCTACAGCATTTTATGGGCGGGACTGGCAATTTTTTTTTACTGTAACTAGTACCATTGTTATTTTTATTTTGTATATGCAGCTCTGAATTAATTTGTTTTTTTAAATAAAAAAATCTAATAAAGATAAACCACCAAAAAACTACAAATTGCTCGTGGCAGTATTCATGCCAACCGCTTTGGACTTATTGTGTAGTAAATACACAAATGTAAGCCATGGCCCTTGCTACAAATGTAAGCCAGAGCCCTTGCTTTACCGGTTCAAGTATTATGTGCATCGATATTAAGCCCTATAACTTTCTATCATTTCTTTGCCAGTATAATCATCTGTCAATAAAATATGCCAATTTAAAGCTAATATGCCAATATAAAAACTAGCTCTTTCAATATAATAATAGGTTTGAGAAGGCGCTAAAGCTTGAACGCTATAACATTTGTTAAACTTTATAATTTTTTAATGTTCTAACTTAGTCATTGGGGGAGACTTTAACACTATTTTGCAATGGTAGATATATAAAAAAAGGTGGACAAAAAAATAGATACCAGGTGTAAATGCCGAACAAATCTTTAATGAAATGGAGGAATTTAACTTAGTTGATATTTGGAGACAATTCAATCCAGATGCTCAACAATATACATGGAGAGAGGGGACACCGCTAGTGTAAAGTACGCTTGATTTTTGGTTGATATCATCTCATCTTTTACCATTTGTTAATACAACCGATATTTATCCAACATACCTATCTGACCATAGTCTAATTAATTTGTCTGTCGTTGGCGAACTTTTCAGCGAAAGACAGAGCGATTTATGGAAGCTGAATTTCAGCTTAATATTTCAAAAAGGATACATCAAGAAATTAAAGAAGTCATACAGAAAAGTTCAGCGGAGCTAAATTATTTAGAAGATAGAGATTTAAAACGGGAACTTGTAATAAATATTCTAAAGTTTATACAAAAGTTGAACAAAAGCTTGAATAGCAGATACTAGCAAATTTAAAAAGCCTTGAAAGTGATGAAGGGGTAAACCCACCTGTGGTAACTCATGAAAAAATACAACCATTAAAAGAAGAACTTAAGAAGCTAGATGAGATAAATTTTACCAATCGCTTTATACCAACAGAGAGTCGCTCCGATCGAATCCCAGAATTTATTGGAGAACACAATTTACCAAAAATAAGTGAAACTTCAAAAAGTAATTGTGACTGTTCTATTACAGAATGAGAGTATAGTGAAGCAGTTAAAGAACTAAACAACTGCAAATGATCTGGTTGTAACGGTCTGCCTGTAAAGTTCTATAAACTAATGTCAGAAGTCTATTGCCCCGAAGTATGAAACGAGCCATTCACCCACATCAACGGCAATGTGGTTTTTCAAAGCCATTATACATTTCCTATGACGTAGATGCGCATCGTCTGAGTTTTATCTCATTTCGCGCAGTTTTTTATTGGCAGAATCGCTTGACTATTATGGGATACAAATCTAATATTTGCTTTGTTTATGAGGGTTAGAAGTTGAACATACCCATTATTTCACATAGTCGTCTGAGTGACCACTGTTTCCCGCTAGAGGGCGCTTCGTCATCAATTTGTGCTGACATGAGCTTCAATGCCGTTGATGAGTGTGAATGACTCGTTTCATACTTCGGGTTAATAGACTTCTGCTAATGTGGAATGACAAAATATATAGTGATAGAAAGTCTTACTTATGCGTATGTCAAAGGGCAACTTTCAGTTGATCAATAACCCTTATACTAAAAAACCAATAACATTATTAAATACAGATTACAAAATAATTAGAGAAGTCCTAGCTATATAACCGGTTAAAGAGGGTCTTGCCCTTCACTATTCACAATGGTCAAACTCGGTTTATGGAAAACCGATATATAGGTGAAAATAAAAGACTCATTTACGATATCATAGAACATTCTGAAAGAACTAATGGTAATGGCTTTGCTATGTTTCTTGATTTTGAAAAAGGCTTTGTTATGCTTTTTGATTTTGAGAAAGCCTTTGATAAACTAAATTGGAACTATCTGACAAATGCACTTTAAATTTTTCGGATTCCGTGATACCTTTCTGCAATGAATACAGACGCTTCACAAAAATACATACAGCTATGTACTAAATAATGGCTTTACTTCCAACTTTTTTAATGTGGAATGTAGTGTGCGTCAGGACTGTCCCTTGTCTCCATATTAATTTGTTCTTGCAATAGAGTTACTGGCTATTCAGATAAGAACAACTGAATGTGTCCAAGGTATTGTTAAAGATGGTAAACAAATCAAGTTAACCATGTATGCAGTAATACGACCTGTTTCTTATCCAACATCAAATCTGCAGAGCACTTGTTACATATTTTGCAAGAGTTTTATAAATGCTCCGGGTTGAGGATATATGTAGAAAAATCTCAATGTTTGACATTGGGTGGTTTTAATGCCAAGGCTAATGATCAGTGCATCCGTGGTAATAAATGTACAGAATAACTTATTTATACTTTGGGAATATATTTTTTCAGTAACGTTAACGAAACTTTGTTAAAATAAACTACAAAGATCAATTAGTTTACATGGCAAAATACTTGTTATAAAGTCTCTTGCAATGTCTAAAATGATTTACTTATTCTCTGTGCTTCCATCCCCTGAATGGGCAGTGAAGGAAGCAGAAAGACAGGTTCTTGACTTTATGTGGCTTAGCAAAAAGGCACACTAACCGGTAGACGTGTTTAACGTGATAAAATTATTTTTAAAATGAAATACGGCGAGTTTCTGTATTTTTCCCAGATCGAGAAAGTTATGAACTTTCCATTTTTGCCATAAACTGAAAGTTTTGATTTCCTGTTTTTCTTTAAAATGGAAGTAAAAGTTTGTATTTTGTGACGTTCACCATTAATGGGCGGACAACTCTGTTCAAAACAAAGCCGTCGAATAGGGGCCTACTTTAAACATTTTTATAGCTAAATTGTGTAAATTTCCACCTTCTCTAGAACGCAAATATCCCTTTTACATCAAACCTTTACACATCATTTTCAGACATTTCTTTGAAAGAGCTCATGAAACCATAAATTTGCCAGGTGTTATAATTAGTTTTGTTGTTTTGGCAACTTGAAGTCTTCGATAGCCACGCTGTTCAACACAAATGTCTTTGGCAGTCCTGAGTGCTTTCCGACTAATTACAACAACGGGAAACGTTGCTTGATATATTTAAAATAAAGAATTGGCATTTTAGTGAAGATTTGTGTGCTTATAATGTGTCAGGTCTAGCAGTAAGTGTGGCTTTAATTAATTAGTTGGTCCTTTTTGAAGGGGTATTTCACCTACATGTTTATGACAGTATTAGTGAAATACCCCTGGCCTCAGTGTTAGACAGCAATGAAACAAACACAGGCAGAGTCATTTGAGGCCAGCTTAATCTATCTTCAACACACAACAGTTATGTGTTTTTCAAGACTGGAAGTTTAGCCTTAACTAACCAACAGTTCCTTTATATTAAAGATTTTGTTCTTACTGTATGTTAATACACGTAGGTCTCTGTGGCAGATGTATATACATTTTAGGTCCATTTTTCTTCATATGGAGATTGGTGCACTGGGTAGGGAAAATTGGAATATTAGCTAAATTATGCCTTTCTTAGAACCTTTAGAACCTTAGAATCTTTATGATTTTCTATTTTGTTTCTTCTTTCAAAGGCAAGTTTTTTTTCTTCAATTGACATTTTTTCAAAATCATGCAATAACCAAATGTCCAAGAACGGAAAAAATGGTTTTATCTGCTGTAATCTTATAGTATAAGAAGAAGTTATATGCTCTAATCTTACGAGAACTTTTGATTTAAACAATAAAGATATATTGAATGTGCATTCATCAGTACATGCATAATGCATACATGTACACTGAACACCACTTACAATGGAACAGTCAATGAGATTAAAGGTGTATGTAGACTTACAGCTGTTGGTGATTGAATGCTGCCTAGACATTGTATGCTGCTTGGGGTAGAAGACAAAGTAACTGGGTCAACCTTTAAAAAAAAATCCATTGTAATAGATTTTTAAAAAATGATGTTTATTTCTCTTTTCGGAAGAACAAACAAACAGCCTCTGCCATTGATAACTGTTTGAGTGTTATGTCAAAAAAACTGATTGATTAATTGGGGTTACCGTTTAACCTGATGCTGAGGGTATTTCACCTAAATGACGGCATGGTAGCCCAAAGGTTGGAGGAAACGACCATTGACACGACTGGCAACAAAAAAGGCGAGACAGGACAGGATAAAAATAAAAATTATCGGCCTGATGTCCTTTCTATAAATCAAACAGAACTGGTAAATCAGGAAGCTGCTGCTCAACCACCGTAAATAAACGCTACACAACATAAATGTGAAACCTTATATACATGTAAATGTATGTTTAAAAACTTATCTCACCTCCAGAGATGTCAATATATTCACTGTTCAAAACATACTGTTTTAAAACATTTACCACATTTAAACACAAATGATAAATCTGACAAATATTTGGGTTTTTTTTGTTTGAGCGGTATAACAAACGAGGTACTAGATTTGTAAAAGAAGACATGACTTTATGAATTTCCATTTCTTGTTTTATTGCTGAAGTATCTAGCATTTGGTTTCCATACTGATACTCTTCTCTATCAAATCATAAGAATTTTCACAATTTTTTTTATTCAATTTTAAAAATATAAAAAATCATTTGCTTGACATGTCTCTGCATGGAGCCCAAATTGTTGCTTCATTAATAAAAGAAGAAATTGAACTACATGTAGTTCTGCTTCTATATTTTCCTTCATGTTTATCCTCAACTTATCACTTATTATCTCAATGATGATCATGACTTGTAATAGAGCAAATTATCTGGATGTTACAATAGTTTTTTAAATTACCCTTTGCCTTACCATAACTGCTTCAGTGAATGTCCTGTCAACAGTACTTTCCAGAGGTTCTTGTGGGAAAATCTGTTTAAAAAAAAATGAGGTACAGTTAAATAATGATTCTTGAAAAAGAATGATTCACATACTAATGATGTTATATTAAAAATACATACTCACTGAATAAATTATTGTAAAAAAACCCCACAAAAAACACCTAAACAATTTATTCAAAACTGATCTGTTAAGTTTGAAGTGATAAATGATCACATTCTCTATGTACAGCTGCTGATTGTACCTGTGAACTGTCATAGGATTATTACCTCATTTCAGTCCATCTAAGCCATGTGTTTCAATGTGGCAACAACTCTAACAGGCCATATCATCTATATTGTAACAAGCTGAATAATTGAATTGCCTTATCTGGTAAAAAAAATGTGTCTGATGTTCCAGAGCTCTTGAAGAGTGACTATAGGCCTACACAATTTGCACAATTTCCAGTGTTT
>JAVFBY010231875.1:0-10764 GCA_034781015.1 Tonicella lineata | reverse complement strand
GATACACAGTGCACTCCAGATGTAGCCACTAAACAGTTCATTAAATACATTAGAAGTGACAACAGAGCCAAATTAGCAGGGATATTAGGTAAGTCGTTACTCTAAATTGTCTTGTCACAGTCACTGGTGCTTTTTGTGTTGTTCTGAATGTTTTTGATATACTTTTACCACAGATAAGTTATACTTAGACAGAAATCAAAAATATGGTGTCCAAAATGGTAATTTTCCTTCACTTTCTAGGGAAATGGGTGTCCAATTTTCACAATTTCCTTATCTCCTGCATGTTAAAGTTTCTTAAAACAGGGTGTTCAAAAGACAGGTGGACACCCGTCTGCCTATAAAGCTCTTGACTTAAAGTTAGACATTGATATTAACAGAAACCAATTAACATGATTTTGGAATGAAAATTCATACTCAAGAACAGTTTCCCAAACAGTGTTCTTATATATTAAAGGGTTTTGCAGAATATTTGGTGGAAATATTTCATGCATAACGTATAATTCTTCTTACCTTATGCTTAATCAGGAAGTTCCCAGATACAGCTTTTACACAAAATACTACTATAGTTTCCTTCTGTCAGTGCTTTTGGTGGTGCTCTCTAGTCTAAGGGTTATCAGGAAGCCTGGTTGGATGTGGCACCGTGTTTTGTGTGCTCAGTTTGTCTATGTTTTTTGTCAGTCTGACTTCCTCTGTGGTTTTCTTCAAACCTTGATCTGTTATGCAGTCATTTTAGGGAGAGAAAAAAAGCCTCCCAAAAACGTTCTAAAGCCCAAAGCAATCAGACAAACACAATAATTTAGTTCTAACTTGAATTTGTTTTTCCAGGCCCAGCTTGTTCTGATGCTGCTGAACCTATTGCTGCTTTAGCCAAACATTTTAACATGATAACCGTGAGCTATGAGGCAGAGGCTATGTCTTTAGCCGACAGAACGCGATATCCGTACTTCTTCAGAACAATACCTCAAATACGTAGACACAGGTAAGGAAGAACTAAACAGAGCAAGTTTTTATTGAGGGTCTTTTGTGAAGCTAGAGCTCCTTTCTGTTCAATAAGACTGTTTTTTCGTGTCTAGCGAAGGCCTAGACCTAACACGGCCTATTGGACACTCCTTAGAAAGCTGATTTGAATTTGTGCCATGTTTTACATCTTGTCATTGTTTCATGAGTTGTTTCTCTCCCTTATCTAGCGCAAAATAACCTCAAGTACAGTGTAAAACCTCAATCAAACAAACAATTTATAAAAACATTTAAGAAGAAAATAATTAAATTATTGCTTTATGTATTTTAACAGGTTGGTGTATGCAGATTTTTTCCAATCTATGGGCTGGAAACAAGTAGGAACACTATCAGAAAGTGGACAGGAATTGCCAGAATACCACATTCTTTTACAGGACTATCTAAACAACCATGGCATCACAATCCCGGTGAAACGAAAAATACTACGAGGGGCTAAATCATTTGATCTGTCACAGGTATTGTATTATTTGTAATACAAAATGCTGTTGCAAAATTTATTATCTCCCCTTAATGAAACCTGTGTTATATCCCTTTAATGAGTTATTTCCCTTACATTATTTTTCTATAAAGATAAATAATCTCCTGTTTAAATAATAATACATTTTTTTCAAACATTTTGTAATTCGTTTTATACTTTATATTACTAAGCTCGGTGCCACAAGCAATTATGGTTAAATATTACACCAATGTCTAAATTTTTATATTAAGATTTGATTTTATAAAATTTGGCAGGAAGGGCCACACAAAAATTAATTTTTTGCTAAATTCATGACGTTGCTTTTAAGGTGTTTGCTGAGATTCGTGAGAAGAATGTTCGCATTATTGTGTGTGATATGTTTGAACGAGCAGCCAGAGCTGTCATGTGTGAGGCTTACAGACAGGTGAGTTATCTTATCTTAAAGCCCCACTAATAGCTAAACAAGATGGTAGCTTAAACAATATAAGCACACAATAAAGGTGAACAAAAAAAGATACATTTTTTCTCTCTGTTTTCTGTCAATTTAACAGATATCCGTAATGTCATGCCTAGCTCCAGTGAGCTGTGTCAAATAATACATACCCATACATTGAATCGTTTGGGTAAGAGAATGGATCGTTTTTTAATAAGAAAAAAAGACAAAATCTAACCAAGGGAGCTTACTCTTGTTGACGTTTGTCTCAAATATACTCCGTCCTTTTGCCACATGTTTTGCGCCTTGTCTAATTGTCTTTGTTTTGAATTTAATCAGTGTATGTTGTTAATGGTGTCGAAGGTCGATTCCTTCACATATTGGGACACAACGTCATAAGATCAAAACATTCAAAACAGAGATAGAGAGAGGGAAATGTATATATGTATATACTTTAGTTAAACTTCTACATGCTCACTGAATAGCAATGGTTGTCTTCCTGAGACAATTAATAATAATAAACCTAACAAAAAGCATTGACTAAAATTTACATTGGTCTTCTTTTTGTTAAGGAAGCAAGATACAACAAGTTGATGCTGATGAGTGGCAAATTAAACTAGTTGACTTATGTGTGTATCACCATTTATGTCTCTCCAGGACTCAAGCGTGGTATTTAACCAATCAATCCAGATATATGAAGTATCAAACCTCTTGGAACCCATATACTGATAATAAATACACATATTTATAAACTATTAATAAAAAAAATAAAATAATATATACCCGGCCTGAAATTAATTTCAAGCCGCCCCTAACTTAATTTCTACCCGCCCAGAAATTAATTTATACCCGCCCCGAAATTCATTACAGGCCGGGTATAAATTAATTTTGGGGCAGGAAGAATTTTTTTTTTAAAAATCTTGTTCCCTATGAGCCGCCATAGTTTGTGTGATGTTTTAAAACTATTGCTGGTCAGCGGTCAAGTATGCTAACCGGTTTCTGCTTTGTTAACAACATTCTCTAGTGATTCCTTTGCGTTTCTTCCAAGTTCTTCCTCACCCCAAATATACATTTAATAGAACAGCCTTTGAAGCAACAAGAAATTTGGATTCCTTGTTATTTTACTGGACAAGAATAGTGAGTAAAACTATCCTATTTGCTAATAGTTGTGTTACAATCACCTGTCATAGTTATGGTGCCTCCTGAAAACCTCCTTCACCATCGAATGCCGAGTTTTGACTGGGTTTCAAATAATGATTTAATGCAACTTAGACCTAATAGTCTGTCTTAAATGCCTAAATAACCTAGCATTCAGTGTCCATTGTAATGCAACTAGCACCTCATTGTCTGTCTTACATCCCTGAAATGTTAAATTCAGTTTTTCTTGTAATGCAACTACTATGGATTTATCTACCTTTGACGATTTCATTTTTATCATGTTAACATTTAAATAAGTAATGTCATGTGTTTAAAATAAGTGTATTTCATGTTGTTTTATAATAGTTGAGGGCCTAAGGGAAGAGCAAATGATAAATTTGACTGTGTTTTATCCTCGTTAAATAAGGTTATTATTATTATTATAACTAGCACCTCATTATCTGTCTTACATATCTTAGTAACCTAGTATTCAGTGCCGATTGTAATGCAGTTAGCACCTCATTATCTTTCTTAAATACCTGAAACAACCTGCTGTTACACCACATTACGCAACCAAATTGAGAGTATTCAGTATTCAAGCCTCAAATCATGACAGTTGTTTCCCATTATTATCACTTGACTTGAAAACGAAAAAAATTATCTGTTGAAGGAAGTGGCCTGCAGTCGTTCTCTTAAAAGACCAGATTTAGTGAACAGCCTCCTGCCATGGACTGCTTAGAAATTTGTTCAACTTGCAAACACATTGCACATTAAAGAAATCATACAAAACCATGCATGGGTCTACCGTCTATCTGTTCATTCAAACTCCTCAAAATGTGACTACAGCCATATTTCCAATGGACTCTTCATATAGTTTATAATTCCAGCTTGCCTTTAGTTTAACAACGTCTACTATCAAAAAGTTTCTAGTAATTATTGAAAAGAATAACATGCTAAAAGTATATGTCAAATGTCATGCAAGTAAAAGGTGATCTGATATGACGATACATTTTTAATGAGTGTCTGTACTATTTTCGGCTGATTCGTTGTAAATATAATCAACACAAGGATATGTCATATATTATTCATTGAGAGCTAATTACCCAAGGTTTCTTATATAAGCACCAGTTCTTGAATGTTTAATTAGACGACATCACACCATGTTAAAGGTAAATCTCTGATCAACCATATAATCAGATATTAGTGAAAAATCTTCCTGGATTAGATGATGTCACTCCATAATAAAGGTGTATCTCTAGCTCACTTTTAATGATTTAATCTGGAATAAGCAGCGTATCTTCCTCGATTAGAACGAGGTCGGTCTCTAATCCGCCATTAGTGATTTTTACCTCCATTTAATCGCCGTTTGAGCAACTCAGCCCAGTAGTACAAATAAACAAACGCATTTGTTCGCATAGAGAAAACGGCTACCAAGGCATCGAAGCTACAAACTAAAACTTCCTGGAAAGCATACAGATGTTTATTTAAGTTAATGACAGAATCAATGGAATGCCTCATCAGGGGTTGAAGAAGTCAATTTCTTACAATCTCACGCAAATTTTCAAAAATATTTTGCCAAAAATATTAATATTTTTGCCTACATAAAGAATATTTTCTTCAAGGGAAATGACAAATATTGATTATTTTTGGGCCAAATCAAACATTTTATTTAATAAACCATTTGTAGATTATTGATTTAAATTCGGCAGACAATAAACTTTCTACAGATTTCTGAAAGCTGTGGGAGGGCATTCTTATAAGTATAGTATTTGAACAATATTTAAACAATCGTTGGAACAGAATTAAAACAAACCAATTGTTGTTATTTTTGCAATAGAGGACAAGATTTTATTAAATGACCGGATCCTAAAACTGGAGTATAATCACTGCTCTCTTAAGTTGGGGACACACTACGCGAATTTTCTTTCGCAGGTGATATGGCTGAATATTTACTGCCAAATTTATTCTGTCGACTGGATAAACACACAAGGCGCATTTTAAGGCGATTGTTTTTAACACGCTTCAAGTACTGCGAATGCATTCGGCCGACTCTTAGCTAGATTCACAGCACTGGACACACTATGCGAATTTGAGAGCGAATAAACTACACCTTTTGCCATGAGGTGTGTAAGTGTAGTGTAACAACTGAGACTGTGCATTTGACAATACTGTGACTGTTTGCTTTGTTGTTTTTGTCCTGTTTTAGAGATGTATGCTTAGAAAAGTATTAATATGAGAATGATAGGTATATACTAAATTTATAGTCATCAGGGGTTGAAATATCAGCAAAAGGTTTATCAAATTCTGTTTATACCGGTTATAAGAATATTCCTTTTCGACTACAAATAATCATTGCACTATTAAATATACCCAGTTTAACATAAAACTGAAAGGTATGTACCAGTTATGTTTATTTTCACTCCTTTAAAAAATAAAAAATTTGAACAACAACTTTTGGTATTTCAGTCATTTTGACTACAAATATGCATCTAAATATTAATATCCCTACGCAGAATGTTAATAGTAATGTGTGAAGTATATTTTATATATTTATTTAAAAAACGACTCAGTCTAAGAAGAACACAGTAGTGACAGCATAAATACCATGTAATTACTGTATCTGAAGAATAATTGGAACACTGAGACATCTCAGTTGTAGGCAATAGGAGCAGCGACAAACCAATCCGCCTAAAGGCGTGTAAATTTTCACTATAGCCACTAAGCGCAGAAGTAGTCTTTTACAGAATAAAACCAGTGTTTTGCAGAAATGAAGATACATTTTCAGGATAATGAGTAAAAGTAAACAATGTCAGGTCCCTTGCCACAAAGCCAAAGGCAATCTTTGTTCTATAATTTGGTAAGAATTACTGACTGGTATGGATGTCAAATAGGCAAAGTCCAAAGTTGCTTTAAATTAGTAGTTTTTTTTTTATTTATTTTGAATTTAAATTTAAAAAAATCGACATTCAAACTGAGAGTAAATGTTGAATGTCAACACAAATGCCTCTTTACTTATACAGTTTTCAATGGGTTTAAAGCAGAGAAAAGCTGAACATGACACAAAGGCTGTATTTTCACTTGAAGGCAGCCAGTTTGTAGATAATAAGGTTTAGTAAACTATGTGATTCAATAGTCTCAAGGCCACAGGCCAATTTACGTATCCAATTTTACCCAAATTATTCACAGAAACAAATCTCCACTAGACTATGGCCATAACATTTCCAGTCCAAACCAAATACAGGAATTCAAACCAAATACAGGAATTCAAGGCAAAAGCTTATAAACCAAAAGAATGACTTCAACTCTTTTTTTTTCAAATACTGTTAATATAAAGCTGTAAAACTGATTGACAAGTTTGTAAAATTCAGAAAATATTCAATTAAAATACAACTCAAGATTTGGGTTAAGAAACTTTTTTTTTTTAAAGTATTATAATTTAGCTTAAAGTCATCATGAAATACATGTATATACTTTTAAAAAAAAAAAAAGATTAAAGACTAACAAAAAGTTTGTTGTTGTTATATCAAAATTTTACCATGGTGACGGTAATGATCTATTTTAAGGGATGAGACAGTATAGTAATACAATTGTTAGCTACGCCAGAGGCTAAGTAGTGTGCTCTTCCCATTATGTCTTATTAGAGCAGTTATACAAGTGGTCTATGCAGAGGCGCTCGAATCAAGTCGTTAGCAACACTATATATGAATGGAAAAATGGAAGCAGCAACCATGATATACACAAGCCAAATACTAATTACTGTAGACTTACGTTGCTAGGTAAGCCACATGCTTAACTACATGTACGTATGAAGAGCTTAAAAAAAACAATGTGCCCATTTAATTATTCCAAGAAAATTGATAATTTCTTGCCATCAAGTGGATATCAGTTATACAAACACAAAAAAAAAGACTATAATGCATGCCATGTTCCAAAAAAAAAATATATTTTTTAATTTAAAATAATTGCATAAATAAAAGATTCCTTATATTGATATTGATCAAAATCTGGCAACTGTATAGAAATCTTTACATAGCTATTACCACAAGTATATGAAAGAATTATGCCATGAAAAAAGTGCCTGCTGAGAGAAATCTCTGCTCATCATCAAGCGTGCAGTTAAAGATCACTTTGCCACATACTGAACTTTACAAAAATCCTTAACATAATTTTGCCAGTCTATATGGAATCAAAAATGCGTCTTCAGTAAAAGTTTTGGACATCAGTGCAAACTTCTTGACTTTTAGATATACTTGTAAATATAAACTTACTGTTTTATTTTTATTTTTGGCATTTTTCTTTGTTGTTCTAATTCTGTTTTGTGTCCTTTTGTAATTTAGTAATTTCACTGTTATCATCTTACCTACTTTTAATCCATGTTTGTTTTACTATTATTATGAGGTTTTAGTGTGAGTGAAAAAGTGAGTTAAAGGAGGACCTCAGGGAAGATCAACAATTTGTTGACTGAGCTTTTTATAAACCCTTCTTAAATAAAGTTTCTCCTTCTTATTATTATTATTTAAATATGGTTAATTTAAAAAATGTAAATATGATCCCATCCTCCAAGATGATCAACTACATTCTTGGGCGACACCTGTAAGTGCTGTCTGGCTTGTCTGAAGGGCCAACGATAACTTTTGCTACAATCGATAAGGATATTCATTAATTAAACTTTTTTTGTTAGCTTTGTGCTATTCAAGTTAGCTTATGAACAGAGATGATTCACGGACTTTGGTTAGGCACAAATACCACAAACATAAAGTATCTTAGGTCAACACAGAGGTTAATTCTGACAGTTGTCAGATATATGGACCTATAGAAGTTGGAATATCTTAAGGCCAGTTTAGATGGGAACATTTGAACCGGTTTAGGTGTCTAAGTGGCTCGAAAACGGTTTAACTTTAAAGGTCTGAATGCACACCTGGGACATTCAACCAGTTTTAATTGTGGTCATTTGAGCCCTAGAAGATGATTGATTCATTGCTCTTTTGACATTAATTAACATCCCTGCGCTTATGTGATTTACCTCTTAATAAAATATATTTACATATTGATTTGTATAGTAGCAAATGTATTTATAATAATAATAATTGAATTCCTTCATTAGAGTTGCTAATTATGACATAATTATAACAAATTTGTAAAATCTGTGGTCTTCATGTGGTTGAGATGTATCTATTCTTTACTGTTGCGTAGACCTATACTAGACAAAATATGCTGTACAATGATCTAACAATTATTATCTCAAAAGTTTGTTGTGCGCTTGTTAAACATGTTACGCCAAGAAATATTTTAAACAATAAATTATTGTTCCTAAAAAACTTGTTTTAGACATTTTTCTTTTAACTGATATTGTTGAATTGGTTATTGGTTATTGGTTTGTTTTGTTTTACTTTATGCCCCCTCGGGGGTCTTGAGTATGCAAGTTTTCAACGTGCAGAGCATTCATATAGCGTTTCACAGTGTTATTGTGTTGTGTTAATGTTGCCTACAGGTGGGTGGGTGGGCGCTTCCTGATGTTCCAGTTCTCTTTGAGCTAAGGGACATCAGGAACCTTATTTTTTTCTTTCTTTCTATCCTTGTCCAATCTTGTCCTTTATGTTCCTGTGATCGATGTCAAGGATGGTTTCAATTATTTTTGTTTTATAAATCTATGAAAGATAATAACGACTTCCCTCTAGCGGATAAATATATATATTCAAAACATTATTATAATGCCAGAACACATTTATCAGTGTTGCCCCAGGACTCAGGAACGTCTCACAAACGGTGAACTTAAAGTATTTTGAGCAGTTTTCTATACAGAAACACGAGGTTCAAAATCTAAAATAAAAAAATATATATTTGTTCAAGATAGCTAATGTAGTGATTCCTATTTATAACCAAGGGTTTCCTTAGTAGGCGGTTACCAACCTATTGGTAACCTGCAGCAGTCTACTCTGAAAAAAAAAATGGCACAGGTGGCTGCCAACTTTTTAATTTGAAAGTTTTATGGCAGCATATTGTGCAGGCCTGTGTTGTTTTGGCGAACTGTTGAACACGTTTGCCTGGCACTCGTCCGAATTGATTTTTGGGTACCCTTTAACAGGTTACGCAAAATCACGCCAACCGTTCGCGCAAAAACAAAAAATATGTTTTTATAACTCAGTCTCACACAGTTTCAGACAAAACATCCAAGCGATTTTAATTATCAACATACATATACTTGTTCAGTTTAATGACACGAAAGACAGACAATTTTTACCAACGAGTTTTACCAACGAGATTTAGATATTGCTTGGAATATAAGATAAGAGAGGTATCAATCAAAATACAGACTGACAAGAAGACAAACTTCCAAGAATGTTACATGATTAGCATAATGACAGTGCATAGACCCAATATGTCAGCCCTTAAATAAAACAAATTTGAGCTTGATACATTGAGTAGTTTTTTTAGATATAACTATAGGAGTATGATGGGAGGTGGAGTGGAGATGGACGGACAGACGCAATATTTTGCAACGGTTTAAAATTAAACTAACTAGTTATAGAAAGCATTAAAAAAAATGTCCAAACACATACAACAGGCATCAAAGCAATTCATCAACGTCTTTGCAATTTGGGCATGGCATTGACGCACAGATCCTCCAGTAACCTTTCAATCTCATTTGATAAATGATCAAGACAAGGCGAACAATGTATTAATTTCCCTCAAGGGGTTTCTTCTTTTAAGAGGGTACATATAGCTCCCGGGTTAAAATAGCACAACAGTTGTAAACGAGAAAATGGGAAACAAGCTGTAAATTTATTTCCCTCAAGAGGTTTCTACTTTTAAGATGGTGGCTAATCCCAGTGACTCAAACGGATTATATACATGTACCATCTTAAAAGGCTGTGACTCTACTGAAACAGGTTTACCTCCATCACGGTGCGCTAGCCTAATATAGGTGAAAGAAATCACCCTCGACATCATTAGCAAAGGAATGCAAAAAATGATGCCATAATGAATAAACTTGTTGATGCCACATAGCTCAGAGGTCGATTCCACAAAGAAGTTTCATATTTAAGTCAAAATCTTTAAATCCACCTAAATTACCTTTCTTTAAATTTTGAAGTTTAATTTAGTATTGCTATATCACCAGGTATATTTTCATATTACATGTATATTTGTTTGATATTAAGTACTTTAACTTAAGTCAGAAATTGACCTGTGGAATTGGCCCAAGAGCACTCCAAGGCAAAAGAACATCCCATAACCACCTGCTTGAGATACAGTAAAATCCACTTATTAAAATGGGTCAAACGCATAGAAAATATAGAACTGCAGTTTTTTAAGGAAATAGCATCTCTCATATCTTGACTATTTAAGTCAGTCATAGGGAGAAATAAGGTATTTGAAACTGATGGAAACACCAAAAGGCAAGAAGCAGTTTGATATAAAACAAGGTGTCCAAAAAGTCAAAATCATACAAAAGTCTTGAATCATATTAAGAATTTATTAATTATTTTATTATAGAACTTGTTCAAGACATAGACTTGATAGGGCCATTGGTTTAATGTTCAGTTGATGATAGTAGGATTAGTCTGCTCAAAAGAGCACATGTGATTCCTGTCCTTGTACACAAGTAGTGGTATTCTGAAAAAAAGGTAACTTTATTTTAACTCAATATTTCAGAATTTATTATGCCATCATTTAGGGTTCAGGAGAAACAGTTTCATGCTAATGGGTATAGAAACCTGCT
>JAVFBY010231653.1:0-10766 GCA_034781015.1 Tonicella lineata | reverse complement strand
ATCGGGGATCTTTGACGTCACTTCTACTTTTTAAATTAACAAATTAACGGTTACGCGTTATCAGTTCCCAATGTGACTGACTTTAATGCCTTACAAAATCGATGTTTAAAATACTAAGTTTAGGTTAAAAAAACGTTGTCCTTTAACTCAGCACCGGTATACTGTTTCTCTCGCATGATAGAATAGTTTCTGTTTCTGACACAGCACAAGAAGCATGTTTGGTTGTATGATTGGGATTTTACGTCGTTATTTCACTCATCGGACGGCGTGCCTGTCCTATAATTGGCGAAGTTAATGACTTTCAATGTCACAGGAAACATGGTGTTACAAGTACGACCAAGATTCATAACGAGATATTACGAAGACACCAGACAATCGTTTAAAGTTTCGTGTCCAATTGATTCGGTTGTTTGCCTAGCGTTTCACTCATTACCGGTACTTTTTGTCTCGTATGATAGCGGAGTTTCTGTTTCTGGCAGAGGGAAACAATTGTGTTTACGATTGCCATTTTACCATGATGATTGAATATTTAGATAGATAGCTGTTCTTTATTTTAAAAAATCGATGATAGGTACGATGATAGGTACGAAACCTATTTTCATGGAGGTCGAGTTACAAATACAACAATGATAAATGAAAAAAATATTTTGGAATGTTGACAGAAGAAGTTGATATAAGTAATTTACTTAGTATGACGGCGTGCCTGTCCCATTGGTGAAGGAAATCATCCTCGACGTCACTATAAAGGGCTAGAGTACAAAACATGATGCACAATGACACCACAACAAATCCACTTCATCTTCCATACTGATACCCAAACGCACAACCTAAATGGTTGTTTCTGTTTCTGGCAGCACAGCGAAAGAAGCACGTTTGGTTGTATGATTGGGATTTTACGTCGTTATTTCATTGATATGACGGCGTGTCTGTCCTATAATTAGCGAAGGAAATCTCTTTCAACATCACTGGAAACATGGTGCTACAAGTGGGGCGAAGTTACGTTCCCAGTTGTTCATGTCCAATTGATTCGTTTGTTTGTCTGACGTTACCGTTACTATTGCCGGTAGCGGGTGGTTGCGCGGGAGCTTCCTGATACCTTGGTGCTCTCGGAGTAAAGGGGCATTAGGAGGTAGATTTTTTGTGTGTGTTGTCGTTTTTTGCTCCTTTTTTTCTCCTTTTCTTGTCCCTTCTTTTATGTTGCCGTTGGCGTGAACGGTGGTTTGCTCCACCCATGGGACTGGCACGCCGTCATTTAGGCCCTGAGTACGGCGTTAAACCCTAATCAATCAATCATTACCGGTATTTTTTATCTTCCATGGTAGCAGAGTTTCTATTTCTGGCAGAGAGAATCATTGGTTTTATGATTGGAATTTTACCATGATGATTGGTTATTTCACTAGTATGACGGCGACCCTGCCGTATTTGGTGAATGAAATCACCCCCGACGTCACTCTTATAAAGGTAAACAAATAACCAATGACACGACATGAAAAAGGGATAGAATACAAAGCGTGATCCAATATTAAAGACAGCGTAACAA
Organism: Tonicella lineata; assembly: GCA_034781015.1. Taxonomy (NCBI): domain Eukaryota; kingdom Metazoa; phylum Mollusca; class Polyplacophora; order Chitonida; family Mopaliidae; genus Tonicella; species Tonicella lineata. Next base: position 9,226 of record JAVFBY010231653.1, on the reverse strand, counting down.
GTACATTTGGTCTTCCTCCCCTTATACACAAACGCCAAACCTTAACCCAGGCAGTCGTCGAGGGTTCACACCTATCAAATAAGCTACACAGATGAGTTCAACACGTATTGTAACCACCCAGCTAAACTCATAAACAGGCGTGCTAGTGTTGGTAATTGCATTGTCTATATTCAGGCAGAGAGCCGATCGTTAAGCGCATTGGTACTTCATATGAAAAGAGTGGAAAAGCTTCGTAATGAAATAATATTATACCAAGTGTACCAATTGATTCGTTTGTTTGCCTGGTGTTTCACTCATTACCGATACTTTTTTACATTTTTTGGATGCGGGGTTTATATTTCTTGCACAGGAAACCCATCTGTTTTCTGATTGGGATTTTACTATTATGATTGGTTATTTCACTATAGTATGACGGCATGTCTGTCTTAATGGTTTGATTTTTTTTATTTATTCCCCAATATACAACAAAAACATTGGAGGGACTAAAGCTTAATTGAGCTTTTTACATGAGTTATTCGCCTTTTTTTGGTACATATACATGGCGTGAAAGAAATTTCATCATCAGTTTTAGACGAAATTCAAACAAGAAAAACAAAGCAAATAGCTCGAAATTCGAGCAAACTCCGTGGATTCGGTATTGCCAGAAAACTACTACATGTTTATTTGTTAAGTCGCAGTGAGGGAGATAATAGTGGCTGTACAAAAAATACAGTGACAGTTTTGTGAATGGTAATGTATGTAAACTGCACTGCTGTAGTGGACAACTACATTGTTTGAGTTCAATGCTACTGTCAGACCAAAAAGTAGTAAAGTACTATACAAGAATTGAATTCGTGTAGACTTACATGAGTACCAATAAATTAAACAAGAATTGAATTCGTGTGGACTTTCATGAAGGCCAATAACTAACATAAACATACCTTATTGCACAGTTAAAATTCAGTATATATGAAACTCAATAACTTTTTCCCTGGGTCAAAATTAAGAAAAAACTCTCAGAAAAGTTCTTTGTATTGATTGATCTCTTCTATCACCCTGTCAAGTTTCATGAAATTCCGTTCAGGGACTACCGAGAAATAGCCGTTTTAACGAAGTGTCCACAATAAAAAGAAGAAGAAGAAGAAGAACAAGAACTCTAGTGGGCTTTAGACCCCGTAGGGCATAGATGCCCACGGGGTAAAAATATAAATGGACATATAAATGAATCTATATATAAAGTTCTTTGTCTATGCCGCAACATCCATTGTTTGGAACGTCGCGTCTTTCACATCGTAAAGAGGCGGACCGATACAAAGGTAAACAATTTGTCATCCGGACACTTGCTTTATCTAAACTTCAATTTATACAGCCTACAAAGTTTGGAAAGGAATTAATAAAAAGCAGGTAACGAAAAATATGTGTATACTCCATGCGATTCTGCAATAGCGCAAACATACCTAGTTTTGGGGTCACTGTAAGAATATTATACTTCATAACGGAAATAACATGCTTATCACGGATTGATAGCTTGGTGTTTAACGTCGTACTCAATGTTATTTCACTTAAAAAAAAAATACTGTCCTTACCCCAGAGGCTGACAGTCAATGGACATTGTATTGTAAATGACGATTGAATAAAAGGTATCAAAATAGAACATTAAGGTTATTACTTAATAAATAAACATTTTACTATTATAATATAGGTACATCTTCATTTTCGATTTATTCCACTTGAGCAAGATGGCGGGGAAAGTTTAATACGAATCTCAGATAGATTTGCTTTGATTCAATATTCGCTGTTGGGGGCAATCTTTACCAGAGTTGTCGTTCTTGCATTCCTCCTTTAATATCAACTACTTCCTCTTCCAATCAGTATGGATTTGCCTATGCCGTTGAATTAATATTTGACCGAATTTGACTTAAGTACATACAACTAACAGATAACGTTGCTACACAAGCTTGACTTAAGAATTGAGACTTGAAATTTTTGTGCAAATTGTATGAAGAAAAATTCATAGCTGAAAATTGTACCAATGCATACGAGTAATTAAGTAGTTGTAAAACAAGGCATTTTATAATGGAACTAGGATTAACAAGAATCATGTAAAACGACGAGCCGTTTACAGAAATTAAAGGAGAGGGACACGAACCACAACTCCGGTGGAGCTTGGTTTAGAGGATGAACTTCAATAATAGTTTTTGTTTAGTTTTTGACAGAAGGTCAGTTGGCGGATATGGACTCGGTTGTTGCTGACTTAGAAGTATCTGGCGTTTGTTAGCTTCCCGTTCTCAGTCTGAACAGGTATCTTATCTAAAAGATTCTGATCTTAAAATAACGAAATTAGAGTTACTGATTTGTTTATTGGTTCAAGGCGACAATGACCACTGTACTCACACGCATTGGGGTTAATGACTGGATAAAATGCAAAGTCACCCTTTAACTTGTAAAGAAATGTTATTTTTAATGCTGTTTTAATTTAAGTCTTTATCATATACATGTTCAACCTGCCCTTCTATTAGGCTTCAATCCCAGCCTTAAGTCTCGACTAAAAGTTTAAAGTTTCTTCATTTGCTGATCGGTGTTGTTGGTTTAAGGCCAAGTGCTCCCGTTCAAGCATACACAGTTTCTTTACAGTAGTCTGGTCTCGCTCGTTTTTTTTCTCAGGTGTAGAGGCGGGTTGAGACAGCTACTCGGCCCCCCTATGATGACAGGTAGCCTGGCCGAGTAGAAAGATGTCCAGACACGACTACCAAATTGATTCTTACTAAACAGAGACTGTCGCCAGATAAGTGGCGGTGTATTCAACGGAGCTAGCCCCAACCTTACTGGCAAGTCACCCGACACCATAGAACTCCGTGGACCAGGCGAAATACTCGACGTCTTGTCAATAGACTGTGTTTGTGTGGTTGAGATGATTTATGCATTCAATGAGTGCCTTTTGGAGTCAAGTCTTGGTAGTAGTCAATAGGTAGTTGTAAACGTATCTTGCTCAGTTTCAGTTTTTCTTTGTTCACAAAACATTTTACTGTAAAAATTTTCAATTTAGATCGTTTCAACACGGGTATGTAAACAAAGGCAACAATAGCTAAAACATCGCCTTGTAGGCCACCTTAAAGCTTTTGAGCCCATTAAGTTAGAAGTGTGCTCTATCACCCGTAAGCATCAAGAAGCGCTTGTACAACACCATGTTCTAACCTCAAGCAAAGCTCGGTGGCGCGGGATTTGTTTGTCTGAAAACACGAGGAAACAAAGCGGATCAGAGAACTTCTCCCTGTAGGATACACTTCCCTGGTAGAAGTTACAATGATAAAGACCATTTACCGAAGATCAAGAGATTGTATAAAGTTGAGTCAACATCAGGCTGGACGGTGGTGGGACCCGGTATGAAACTGTACCCTGAACGTCTACCTCTTTAGACCCACACCCATTATACGCTATGCAGTCAAACCTTTTCAATTTGACACGAAATATTTTTCTGAGGCAGACAGCCCATTTAGAAATTATTAAACTTTGATGAAGCCAAGTTAAATAAAACCCGTGTGTGAGTTTTTAAAATGCGTATTTGCCAACTTCTTAATTTTGTCAACATATTGATTGATCTCCACAACCCTTGAAGAGTTACGGAATCTCAATTATATGCATGGTCTTATTTTAAGATTTAATAAGATAGTCTTAATGTATACTTAATTTTGTTTTTCAAGTATGTTTATCATAATGTTAAAATATCGAAACAGGGCCTAAAGAAGATTTACTTGTGTATAAAAAATAATATGAAATGATACGACAGTCGGTTGCTCGACAATTTGGATACAGAAACACAAAATTAACAAATGTTGTGCCATTCATTGATGCTTCGCTTCTGATCGTCATCCACAGAAAAAAATAGCCAAGGCTAAATAATTCAACTTAAGTGTATTTCCTCGCCAGAAAGAAATCAATATTTTTTAATAATTTAATATATGTACTGACAGCCTTTTTCTTAGGTGAAATTTCTGGTCATTCTATATTGTCGGCCTCTTTATAGCTCAGTCGTTGTGTTGTCCCTGCTAGCCATAGGTCCTGGGTTTGATCTCCGGTTGAGATATGCAAACTGTTTTTTCTTTAAGAAATAAAGGTTTTGTTTTTTTTACCTAAAATCACTAAGATAACTGCAAATAAAAAGGAATTGTTCGCATTATCCCAAAACAGTGGACAATTCCTTTTTATTTGCAGTTATCGCAGTGAATTTAGGTAAAAAAAACAAACCTTTATTTCTATTCTAACATTTCATCTATACATTTTAAAAAATTAAAACCAAAATTGAACATTTGTAGCCTTTTCTGCCTTTAAAAACCCTCCATTCACACATGAAGAGTGAAATGGGTAAAGCCACCGAAAGGACCACTTGGCCGCATTCGATTCGGATGCTCCATGTTTTTTCCAGGGGGGTTTACAGAAAAAAAACAACAGTGAAGCTCCTGAATTCTCTACATGTTATATATCCTAAATTGATTTTAAAATCTTCGCAGTTGCATACATTTGGCTAATAAACATAACACCCTGTCCGACTTGTCAGGCTTCCATTTTGATAGATGAAATATTGATATTAAATGGAAGCGGTAGACGACATGTCACCCCTGCAGTGGTTGTTGATTTGAACATTTCCATAGAACATCGTGACGTCAATGCTTATTCATGGAACATATCATGACGTAAATAATTTTTTGCATTTGTTGGCGATTTTATGTAAAACGGCTTTCTATTCTTTATGTAGTACGGAATTCACAGATGTGTTAGAAATACATTTATAAAACATATATATTTTAATGTGTATCTGTGTACATTCATGTATTTATATATCTGGTAAATAAACAAACTTAAATGAGAACAAAAGTGATCAAAATGAATTTGTGTCTTGCTGATAATAAAATTCAAATTTTTAATTCAAATTAATTAATTAGTTCAAATTATTTATTGAATTCCCCGCTGATTGCAAACATATCCAACAGGATAAAACCTTTCCTTCATATAAGGTTTTAGATCCCTTTACATCGGCTGTTGTGCAGGTACATTTTTCGAAAAGTTGTGTTCTATTACAAAGTACAGCAATTTTGATCTATACACATATATCTATGAGATAGTATATACACAAATAGTTTTTGTTTTAAGAAAATAACATATCTTTAAACAAGGTTAGTCTGAAAATAGAAAATATCGAACATGTACTCTTTAAAATTGCTGTTCTTAGTTTCTACAGTTTTCTTCTAAAGGATGTATAAAATATAGAACACATAATTATATATAAAACATATATTATCGAATATATAGAATAGCTTTTGCTTGTGCTGCATAAACCATTTAATTATATTCTAGAGTGTTAGTGCCACACCGTTTGAACCAACCATTCGTTAATAATCTTTTCCAGTTTATTAAATGAGATACTATTTTTTGTTGTGATTTAAATGTATATTTATTAAACAATTGTTATATGTATGCCGGTACAAACTATGTTGTATATATCACAACAAGTCATCCATCGATGCACTTGCCTGGCGTGGTTCCAACAGGCAAATAAGCGATTTAGTAAATTCAAGATACTAGTTTTAGAAACTGCTTTTACTGTTTATGGGCCAGACTTTTTAGATCGTTTCTTTATGGTCTTAAATCGTTATATATATGGATTAAGCATTGTGAACTTTATCATTGTTGGGAAGATTGAATCTTGTTCTATTCTAGACTTTGAGTAATATTCAGTTTATTGAAATATAATCAATTGCAGTTCCAGACCTGCCTACCTGTGAGAAGATTTTTGTGTACAAAACTATATACGTTTATATATATTTTGAAAGGACAATGTGTACAAAGTTACCTATACCTTTTATTCGCGTCTTTCATTCAATAGTGTTAAATAATGGATTTTCATAACAAACGTTAACAAAGCTAATCATGCTGCATGGCGTCAAAATTCTTTCACAATACCACATGCATATAACAATACAATACTTAACTGAACTTCTATTATAAAAAGAGACTTTGTGTCATAAAAAATATCTTATTTCAATCTTCTATGGAATTGTCATCTGAAAAATCGGATGGTTAGAACAAAGGTGTTGCAGATGTTTAAAGATTCGTTTACAATTTCGCTGGATATGTGTACAATTAATAGTAGTTTTGACCACGCAGTTATGTGTACAAAATACCCTCAATGTGTACAAGTAGGCAGGTCTGCGGCCCCAAATATAAAGCTATATATAAAATGTTGCTTTTAAATTTTTGAAATGTGTAATCTATTTGAACATATACACTGTATATAATGTTCTAATTATAATAAAACAATGTTATTGTTCCATTTACGAAAGCATATATTTATATTGCCATTATTATTTGTACATTTGCACAAATGTTTTGCCGATGCAAGTATTGTTTCGCATGATGTCCATGTGGCTTTCTTAAATATGAGAAAAGAAACGTTATTTTCTAACATTGCAAATATCAATCTGCGATGATTGAGTTATATTGTAATTCAATGTTTTTTAAATTTTCGTAAAACCGCTTCAAACATTGCTTTTTATAAAATAGAAATTACCCGACAATGATTCAGTTAATAAGTATTCCAACCACCGTGAATCCAACCATTCATATAAACCATGTATAACAACCATTTACAACAACCATTTTTAAAAACGATTTCGGGCCCGTGCCGTGGCTCAGTGTGGTTTGTGCGTCTGACTGCTGGTCCTCCTTCGATGTACCTCACAGGTTCCAACCGCCAATGGACTTGCGTATATGATGAAGTCACAGGGGGTCTTCGGCTATAGTAGGGGTGTTTTTTCCGTGGTTTCCTTCCGATTTTCCACCATATTAAGTAATACAGAGAAGTGGAATATCCCTCTTCATGTAAGCGAAATACTCTTGAGTACGACGGTAAACTTCTATCAAACAAAGAATAAAAATGATTTAAAAAATAACACCAAAAAGCAAAAAACAGGCAACAACAATCATTTTATCAGCGTTTTAAATTATTTATGACAGCGATTTACAACATATATATATACATTAACAACCATATATATTTGAGAATAATAAATATAAGTTAAACAGCATGTAGTAAATAATAACTTTAGTTAGATTTGAATAACGACCCTGAAAGAATTGATTTTATATACAAGGGAAGCTTATGCCACTCTCGCATGGTTCGGATATTTTTTAATGTATTTAACGATAAGTTTAATTTATAAGCCGAGTTGGGTAGTGGTGAATATCCACCTGTCTAATAAACTGATGTTTAGAAGAGGTGGGAATATCGTGCGAACAGTAAATAAAAGGTTATGCACAAGTCGTTCAGGAATTAACATTGACAATATATTTAAAGATTTTTTTCTAATTTTACAAACAGCCATTTTGTAGCTATGCTGTAAAATCTCTTAAGAATAATTTGGTACAAGATTTAGACCCGGAGTACAGTTATCGTTTCAAAGTGTTCCAGTCTGAAAGGTGACTATTCTGTTTGACTGAATTGTGTTTAAGGGACATTAAGTTTGAACAAATCAAAAAAGTTCTTCTTCCCAGACGCGTTTTGTGAAAAGAAAACTGACTTCATCTTACACGAGGAACTAACCATTTCTCGCTAGCAAACACACTTTGGAAGTAGAACATTTCTGATATTAGACAAGGGGCTTATGGGGATTATTTCGATATATAATACATGTAGTCACCCGGTAGATTGGAGCACCACCCTATTCTAGCCACATTTTGCCTCTCGGCCTACAGTCCATTTGCCATAAAATATGGACAAAAGTGAATCATATAAAAATGTTAAGAGTAAAATACCAAATGAAAAGATACAGCAGGTATATTGTTTCATCTAAGTCATTTATATTTTATTCAATGGCCAATATTGCTTCTTGAAGAAAAACGCTTTGTTTTTAACTTTAAAATCAATTTCAACTGACAGTAATAAAAGTAAAATATATATTGTCCCAAGTAGGCCTATATGTCGTTTAATTACTACCTCACACTTATGATATAAATACGTTATAAGGACAAGTCCTCGAGGCGAGGGCGGTAACATAGAGATGAATATACTCGGTGTCATATTTTCAACACTGCGTTCTTTACTCCCTTTATGTTGCTGATACTGGCTCATAGGAAGTATGGAGGATCAATATGGCCATTCGCGATTTCGTGTTTCCTTAATGCGTTGAAATTAACGTAAATAAGATCGCAACATGCTTTTATGCTAGCATATAAAGCTATAGCTGACCCGAACCGCTCAATAAAAACCGCGAACGAATTGCTGATAGCGGTGGCCGGATTAGTCCTCCGTACAAAGAAGGGACTCGTATTGGGTAGTTTTTAGGGCGGGACAATACGTTGACCAGGTGTCTTCGAACAAGGGAGGGTCACACCTTGAGCTGCTAAAGCTCCACTAATTACTGTCCAGAGGTGCCTAAATGAGCGCTGAAAGACACCGATATAATGACTGTTGACAATGTCCATCCATCGAACTGGCACCTGCCTGTATGAATGGTGGTCGTTTTGAGTTGAAAAACAAATGGAGTATATACAACATGTCAATCAATTGGGGGCAAAGTAGAGTTGACAGTTTAATATCTAACAGGCATTCGCATAATATAATGCACCAATCGTACTATTCATATAATTGCAATATAATAAGAGAGTGTGTGCGCTTTATATGTATAAGAAAAACAGTTTGATATAATTACATTCGGTCCCTATTTCTAAAATATATATAAACTCCCTGATACAATAATTTCTTAAACAGTAAATTTTTTTTTACAAATACATGTATGCACAAAACATCATTTTTTAAAGCCCAAATGTCCTCTTTAGTTTTCTCTCTAAGTAAGTTAGTTACGTGATATGTACAATGTACCTAGAATCCCCCGTATGTTGGGAAATAAATGAAATATTATGATTTTTTTTTCAAATCAATTAGAGATCTCAACTCCAGACACACTTAATTGAAAAGTTTGCACACAATTAGGTTTCCTAAAAAATTTTATTTACACAATTTAAACAAGTTTTTAATCTCGTCCAAAAATCTCGACTAAAACAATAACATTAAAATAAAAAGATTTAATAAAACAACGACTGGTCGAGAAATCAAGGCAAATTACCACGTACTCACACGAATTTCAATAATTCTCAACGCTTTATCAAACGAAATAGCTCATGTAGATCTAACGTTCTGAGCAAACACGAAGGATTACGGCTAAGAAAATAACATTATTATTTATCTGCTGGG
>JAVFBY010231542.1:0-10766 GCA_034781015.1 Tonicella lineata | reverse complement strand
AGCAGGTAATGGGCATTATTCCTACCAAATATAATGTCTCTACCTCAAAAAATAAGGAAAACACACAATTTCAATTAATAGTCTGTTTATTAACCCCAAAAAACTTGGCGCTCTGGACTTATGTAATTCTGGAAACTTGGCGCCGAAAGGGTTAAAAGTTTTGAGACGATTATAGAGTTTAACTGCTTTATGGGACCCATTCCAAGGTGAACTCCGGGATTTGTTTCTTCGTTAAGGCTTGTTGAATTCCGGTTCCTTTTATTGGTTGATACTCACTTGGTAGAGCCATGCTGGCGATCTCGATCCGCGTTAAAAGGTAACCCTAAATCCACCTTTAACCATGGCTGATTGTCGGCCAGTGTTTGTGTACACGGTCGTGCAAGGATGTCTGAATTTGGGTTTTTATCAGCAGCCATGCATCGATGTTGGAAGAGACATCTCAAATAATCCTATATAAGTGCTTGATTGGTATGCCGGTTTACCGAGGGCTAGGTTGATACCATCATCTGAGGAAAAACGTATCAATTAGTTTATTAGTTTTGCTTTTGATGAATTTATGTTTGTTTGTTTTGTTGTTATTTTTTTGAGTACAATGGTATTTCCATTTCAGTATATAAAACCACTGAAGTATGACCTGGATTGATAGGGAATACCATCTAGAAGTATAAATATTACATCTCCAACTACATGTATTTACGAACATGTATCTACGAACATAATAAAAGAGAATTAGAAATAATCACAAAAGAAAAAAAAAACAGATTTTTTTGTTAGAAGAACATTTTGCCTGGTGTTGGGTAAGTTTAATTTTAACGCACCATTTTATGTTTAAGTTTAGGTTGAATTGTTATTCTTCCATCTTCTATCACACCTCGACCCACATCCACCAATTCAATTGAATATCAGGCTATGTGTGTTGGCTAACTATTCAGGGATTTAGAAGGGAGGGGAGAACAAGCAGGGGGAGACGATAGAAAGGTTTCGACAATAGACGCATTAATAGAAAAAAAAACGCGGCAACGAAAGAAACCCAATGTGACAAAGCAAAGAATTGGTAAGAAAGGAGGAACGAAACAGAAGTGAAAAAATGAAGCAGCAAACACAGGAGGAGAAGAAGCAGAATGACCTACAGACAAAGCAAACACAGAACAACAGAAGCAACAGCAAAAACAGAAACAAAGCAGATTGATTGATTGATTGATTGGTGCTTTACGACACATTCAGCAGTATTTCAGCTATGCTGTGGCGTGAACATTTCAACATTTAACTGTTTAATCATTCTAATCGATAACCATTCCACCCAAAAGGACCGAAGGCCGGCATACATCAAAAGATAAATGAAACAAACTGAAATGGACAGGCATAAGCGTTAAAAATCTGAAGTATATGTAGAATTTTGGATAAAATTATATTTCCAGTAAAATATTTCAAATATAAAGCATTCAAGATAAAAGCACAGTATTCACACACAATCTGAATATGTTATCGTCTTATCGTAAAGACTGTACCTTCTAAACGCAAGTAACCTGGTTCAGGCAAGGCATCATAACTACGCTTTCTGCTGGCGAAAAAACCTAGGGTGGACCCAAGAGGGCCCCCGGATCGAAAGACCCAGGGTAGATCCAAGGGGTTTGTCCCCGAGAAGGTGGACGGGGTGGTTCGAGGTCCACCTCCATTTCCCCCAATGCATCAAAGCGGTTGGACACTTCAACCGGCTCCGGTTCAGGAGAGGGAGACTGCGCTCTCCTCATTTCGCTGACATCCATAGGTTGGATAACTATTGAAAATTTCCACGTTTTGGGGAGTTTATTTTTTATTTATTTGTGCTTTACTGGTCATATGTTTTTATATTGTATATCCTATTTTATCTTCGCCAGGAGAACTGTTTCCTTTGGAGTGTAGATCTTTCCTATATTCTTCAATATTAAGCAGATATTTTCTTTTAAAAATAAGTGCTGTTAGTGAAGGGGAATAACCCAAGTTGTTGCCATTATTCATGAAGAGGATAGTCTCCCTTGGACCTATAATAACCTAACCACTTGATAGTCGGTTCATTCAGTTGTTTTCTTACCAGCCTCTAGACAGTTTTGGAAGTGTCCAGACTCTAGCCCCGACTCATCGTTTTTTTTTTTGTACTTTATAAGCTATTTAACTGTAATGGCTGATTTAAAGGATTTTATCTTTTAAGGGAAAGAACTCGGTTTAGAAGGTGCTATTTTACGCCAGTTTGTCGAGGTAGAACGGACTCGTGCGGCTGAGTCAGAGGCATTTTTTCGTAAGTCAAAAACTGAGGAACAGGAATTATAACGGGAGCGTAGGGATCACGAACGTGACATTAAACGGATGGAGTTGGACATGTTTGAGAAATCATGTAGATCTACATCTTTGGAACAGTCTCATGACGATGGTTAGTCTCAGCGTGGGCCAAAATTGCCATTTTTAAGGAATCTAAAGATCAAATCGATTCTTACATCAAACGTTTTGAACAATATGCTGAAGTCCAAAAATGGCCAATTAGTGACTAGGCAGTGTTTCTTGGCGCATTGTTAAAAGGTAAGGCTTTGGATGTGTACACGAGATTAACTAACAAAGACGCCAACGATTACGACCGCTAAAAATATGCCCTTTACAAACGATACCAATTAACCGAGGAAGGTTACAGGAAAACATTCTTTTTAGAAAAACCAGCGCTCAATGAAACGCCGGCGCATCATTGAATTGACTTGCCCAACACAGGTAAGAACTTAGACAGTTTAAGGCAAATCATTTTGAAAAAGCATTCATTGTCAATTCTCCGCGCGAACTTGTTATTTTTCTCAGAGAACGTCAACCTGGCACCGTGTCTAATTTTATCCAGTTGTCAGAGACCTTCATGGAAGCTCTATGATGGCGGCATTTAGGAGGTGATCTACGTACAGACAATAAGAATGCTGATTCATCAAAGACCGGTAAGAGTAACTCAGATAACGCTAAACCACATGAAAAAACTGCCGTCGGAGAACCGATTTGCTACAAATGTCCCGAGGTAGGTCACCTAGCCAGAGACTATAAATATAAGAGTAAAAATAAATATGACAAATATTCAACAGTATCTTTTTCTTTCGTTGAATGCGATCAGCATTGTTCCATGGATTTGGGTTCCGCTTATTTGTAGAGTGGTTGTACGTTACCATTGTTAGGGAACTCCTGTTAACATAAATCCGATGGTTTCGTTCCTTTATATATAACAAAAGACCGGGTAGGGAGTAACTCTGTTTAAGTTGTTGAAGGATCTCTTGTTAATGATAGCCAGGTAACAGGTCAAATTCAAGCTTACGTAATGATTGACAAAACTGTAAGAACCGGCCCTTTGCCATTTCAGGCATCGTAGAAGCATTGAGCTTAAACGATCCAATTTGTGACTTGTGATAGTGGGAAATATACCTGGTGCAAGCGTAGAAGCCACCGACTTGATTTGGGATAACTTAGCGGCGGTAGAAACCCGAGGTATAAAAACTTTACAAAAAAAACATTTAAATCTTTAAAAGTCCCTGGTATGATGACAAACGTTACTTCTTAAGTCCTGAAAGAAGAACAAGAGTTTGATCAAACGTTAGCTGCGATCCGACAAAAGGGACATAAAAACGACCGTAAGGAACTTAGAAATGGAGTGGAACAATTGACATATAAGAAAAGGTTGTTGTAAAGACACTTCACGCCTTCAGAACATCGCTACGTAAAACTGTACTCGTACATGGTCACGAATGTTTGATGTCTGGCCACGTAGGGACAAAGAAAACTACAGATACGATACTCACCAACTTTTATTGGCCTGGAATAGCCGCCGATGTGAATCGATACTGTGATTCCTGTGATTTGTGTCAAAGGACTATACCAAAGGGTAAAATACGTAAGGTACCACTTCAACGGATGCCACTTATTGACACAAAATTTCATCGCGTGGCTGTTGATATTGTTGGCCAAATTTTTCCAACCACAGACAGTAAAAATCGGTATGTTTTGGTCCTTGTTGACTACGCCACGCGTAATTCTAAAGCAGTCGCTCTGCCATCTAGAGAAACTGAGCGTGTCTTGGAAGCCCTTATACAGATATTTTCCCGCGTTGATTTTCCCCTCATCGATGATGTCACAAGTCATTGTCTATCAAACAGCTGTACACCACGCCTTATCACGCTAAGTGTAACGGGCTTGTAGAACGCTTTAATGGCACTCTCAAACACATGTTTAAAAAATGTGTGCCGACAGTTTGAAAGATTGGGATCGATATCTAGAATCTGCTCTGTTTGCCTATCGCGAGGTACCGCAGGAAAAGACCGGGTTTTTCCTTTTCGAGCTGTTATATTGTCGAACTATTAGAGGCCCACTATCGTTACTTCGCTAAAACCTGGTCCAATGACGAATGTGAAGAGGACGTAAAGTCAACCTATGTGTATGGTTCGATTTACGTAACCGCCTGGAAAATATGTGCCACCTAGATCAAGAACATTTACAATCTAACCAGAAGCGCTTTAAACGAATTTTTGATCGTAAGACCAAAGAACGTACTTTAAAACCAGGTAACAAAGTTCTGATATTACTTACAACCAATGAAAACAAATTACTAATGCATTGACAGAGTCCTTACACCATATTGGAAAAGGTAGGACTTTATGATTACCGAATCAAAAAAAAAGATAAATGTAAAACTGTTCATGCCAACATGTTAAAACTGTACCATATCATCTGTTTGAACTATTCTCCACTTCCCTACATTGGCTCACGACTCCGCCGTGTAATATATACAATAGATCACTATTTGGATGACTTTTGTATTTGCCGGGAAAAGCGGTACATCAGACTGTGTGTACCTTATGTCCATGTTTCTTCACCTATACTCAAACTCTACAGCACACAAAAAGAGTGTTGGTCCAACAACGTGTTTGAAATTACTGGGAACTTGATATAGATACATCTGAAATAATGCTACGGGTTAGATTTCAAACAGTATTTTTAATTTTTATACCGATAGCGCAGGGTCCTGCTAACTGGGAAGTTGGGCTTATTTCGGCGGTGATTGTGGTTTTTATGCATGGCCCAAATTTTGGGCGGACCTCGGGTTTTTATCAGATATCACTTTTTAGAACTAATTCTTGTAGTTTTAGCCTTATTTGTATGGGGACAAAAGTTTTCAGAAACTATTATTCGATTCAATATCGACAATGAACCTCTAGTTACTATACTCAATAAAGAGTCTTCAAAATCAAGACACATAATGCAGTTATTCCAACCGTTGGTCTTGTTACTCAAGACACATTATATCACGTTTAAGGCAGTTCACATTGCTAGTCAAATTAATAATATTTCAGACTTTATTTATCGTGAACAGTGGGATCGCTTCGGAGAGTTGGCACCATCTGCCAATACAGTTCCTGAGTCGATTCCATACGGGTTTCACATTCTGATCTCCAATCTGAGGTTAAAAGGTTGTTGAATGAGGCTTGCTCCCATAACACGCATTTGGCTCAAAGAACTGCCCTTAACTTATCCTTTTGCCGAGAATTAGGTAGTTTGTATTCCTGACATGCTCAGAGGCAATTGTTGGTCTAGTTCGTTGCATATCTGTCGAAACGGGGTTTGGCTTATGCTACTGCTAGATCCTACTTATCTTCCATATCATATGCGTCAAAGTTAGAGGGCTTGCCTGATTACACATCTGATTTATTAAACAAACTGTTACAAGGCTTGAAACGTGTACGCAAAAAACCTGACTGTAGACTGCCAATAACCCGACCGTTGTTGTTAAATATATTTAATTTCCTCAAATATGTTTGTTTTAACCGATACGAGTCCCTGTTGCTTAAAGCAGATTTCTCTTTGGCACATTTTGGTTTCTTGAGGGTGGGTGAATTTACACTATCTTATGAAAAATGTTAAGGGAGAATCATTCAGTTTAATGACCGTATTATGGATAAACCTAATAAATCTTTGTTACTTACAATACGCTATTAAAAAACAGCCCAAATGGAGGAAAGGTATTCAAAAACAAATTGAACAACAGTCCGTAGTGATTTTGCCTTTAGCTAATGCTTCAAATTATGTGATGGCAAGAGGTGATAAGAGGCCCATTATTTATACATTTTGGCGGGGTCGTGCTATCCATGTATCAACTCTGCGCAGTCCTTTCTAAATGTATGAGGGTTCCGGGTTTACAGGACTTAAAGAGGCTATATCACCGCTATAAATGATGTGCGATGTTCTGTATTAAAATAAGTTTTAAAATCTATAATGCCACTCGCATTACGATGTCTAATGTATGCACGAAAGTTTATGAGGCCTGCCTTCCCTTTACGGAGACGATTCCGTAACTCGGATAACTTCGTATATAGATCAAAGAGAAAACCGTGGGAAAATTGCCCATATGTGGAAGGTCATCTGTTTGCAGTGGGTTAAACCTACTGGAGGTTAAGTCAAAATTAGTGCATTTATTATCCTTGGTTCCCAAGCCACAAGTTATAGTCCTTCACGGTGTCGGCAATGGAATAGAATAAACTCCTCCTTTGCAGTTGCTTTAGTAAATGGGTATGGGGGACTGTTATCCGGCAGCTTACCCGATACCCAGATATAGAACAAAGCATTAGATCTTGCTTAGGCGAGGACGGAGTTCATCTGTCTAATGTGGGAACACACATATTTCTAAACAGTCTATAGTGTTGCATTTAATCCGTTATTACTTCTGGAAACGCTCCTTATTGTTAAATTATGGTACACGGCTGTATTACGGGAAACTCCTCCTAAACTTTGTTTGGGGGAACTCCTTGACTACGTCATGGGCTATGGCGTTTTATCATTGAATGTACATATTATGATAAACAAATCTCAAACTAGATTAACGCTCTAGATCACTGCAACTCCCAGGATCAGCAGAAGCTAAAATTTCGGAACAGTTGAGATTTGAAGGAAATGCATTAAAATTATAAATGTTAAACTTGTTGAGGCTCGCCATTTCTTGTCGGCAGCCCTGATAATTTTACAGTTAAATATGAATAAAAAAAATTTTTATAACGTAATATTTTAAAGTTCAATTTGAATTATAAAAGAAAATGAAAGTGTAAAGAAAAAAGGAAGTAGACGGCTTTAAGCTGGAAATGAAAATATGAAACGAAATTGTTATTGTTGATGTTGTGTTGTTGATGTTAAATAATTGATTGAAATGTTAAACTGTTGTTATTGATGTTGTTTGCTATTACTGGCAGCCCAAAAGAAAGTTATGAAATAATTATTCTGTAAATAATTGTTTTGATGGCTTGCCAAAATATTTATAAATACTGCCGTGTCCATGATTTAGCCATCCCTTTTTTAAATAAAGGCAGTATGTTTAAACCTTATATTGTTTCCGGTTATTGTTTTGTTGAAAAAAATATAAAAAGAAAAGCTGTTATTGAAAGGAAATAACCCATGTTTTGGGCATTATTCCTGAAGAGGATAGTCTCCCTTCGACCTATAGTAACCTAACCACTCGATGGTCGGTTCATTCAGTTGATTTTTTACGAGCCTCTTTGCAGTTTGGGAAGTGGCAAGCAGTACATTTATTCCTATCCCACCCATCGCTCCCATGGTTCATTTGTAGCTGGTATTTGATTTTTTTTTGTGTGTGAACCGATTACTGTTCTATTTTTTTTTTTAGGTTTGCTTCAACTTCATACTGTTGGGTGGGATTCAGTTGTACTTCTTATCGGAAATCTCGTCGGCACGGCTGCTATGTAAAGTTGATAGGATGAGACTCGGGTGTTGGTTTATTTAAATAAATATATTTTGTATTTTATTCTTTTCGTGCGTTGGGAGCACCCAAATTTTGTCATTGAATGTACATATTATAATAAACAAATATCAAACTAGATTAACGATCTAGATCACTGCAACTCTCAGGATCAGCAGTCGCTAAACTTTCGGAACAGTTGAGATTTGAAGGAAATGCATTAAAATTAGAAATGTTAAACTTTTTGAGGCTCGCCATTTCTTGCCGGCAGCCCTGATAATTTTACAGTTGAATAAAGTTCAATTTGAATTATAAAAAAAAATGAAAGTGTTAAGAAAATAAAGTTGACGATTTAAAGTTTGAAATGAAAAAATTAAAAAAAAACAAAAAAAATTGGTGTAGAATTGTTGATGTTGAGTTGTTGATGTTGAATTGTTGATGTTGGTTGAAATGTTGAATTGTTGTTGTTGATGTTTATGGCTATAAATGGCAGCCTAAAAGAAAGTTATGAAATAATTATTGCTGTAAATAACTGTTTGATGGCTTGACATAATATATATATAAATACAGATGTGGCCATCCCTTTTTTGAAAGACAGTCTGTTTAAGCCTTATATTGTTTCTGGTTATATTTTAAGAATAATAAAATCAGTGTTAAGGTAATGGTCTAAATGATTTTCAGGGTCAGTATTAATTATAGTGTTCTTTTTAATTGTAAGAAATTCGGGTTTTTGGTTGCTGTTACTGCTGTTGGTTGTAAATGACTCTGTTGAATGTTCAGCTTTTCCCATATTATTTTTTTGCGTTTTGTTAAGAACAGGAATTTTGATACATTTTTTTCGCCGGATATTTCATATTTTATCCCATATTTTCTTTGAATTTGTGTCCATGTTGATAGTGTCACAGAAATCTTCCCCGCATTTTGTTTTTGCTTCTTTAACCGATTTCTCAGCTATCATTTTTAATTCTTTGTATGTCGATTGGTCTTCTACTAGCCTGGTTCGTTTAAATTTCCTAAGTGTCTTTTTCTTTACCGAAATATTTTCCCCACATTGCCGATTCCACCAGTGTACTGGGTTTTGGAAATTTGTATTATCTTGTGTGATATGGGTATGTTTTTTGGCGATATCTATTAAAGTTTCAGTTATATTTTGGTTAAATACGTCAATGTCATCATTTATAATATTCGTAATGTCGATATCATTACACTCCGATTGAAAGCTCTCCTAGTCTGTTTTTGGGTATAGCCGTCTTTTCAGCATCTGGCTTTAAATTAAAACCAGTTAGTATAAGTAGTATATAAATGGGCAGAATACCGCCCATGCGTTATTATGTATATATCCTTAACATGCGTTATTATGTATATATCCTTCACGAACGCTGTGACGTCACGACGTCGTGAAAACAATAAATGACGTCATGACGTCACGAACGCTGTGGCGTCACCACAATCGCCCTGAACGTTGTGACGTCATAACGTCACGACGTCGTGAAAACAATAAATGGCGTCATGACGTCACGAACGCTGTGACGTCGCCCCAATCGCCCTGAACGCTGCGACGTCATAACGTCGCCTGACGTCACGACGTCGTGATAACAATAAATGAGGTCATGAAGTCACGAACTCTGTGTCGTCACATAATGTATTCACCCTTCACGAGATTTTCAGTACCAACGAGATTTCATTTTCATCCCCACGAGATTTCATTTTCATGCGTTATTATGTATTCACTCTTCACGAGATTTCATCCCGCACGTCATGCATTATTATATATTCACTCTTCACGAGATTTCTACTCCGCACGAGATTTCATTTTCATCCCCCATATTCAAACGTTTTTTGAATGCAGCGTCTAAGCCGCTAGAGTGCCATGACGTCACAGCATTATGGATGACGTCTTTCGAATGCAGCATCCAAAATCTAGACAATAAATAGCGTCTTGATCTCACGACGGTTTCAGTGGTGATATATCTCCCCTAGTTATCCCTTTTTGATGAATGACGTTGCGTAACAATGGTATATATTAGGTCGCGTAAATAATCCCTCATCTGCATTAAACCTTGATCGGTTTGATGAATTATCACTTGGCGTAACAATGGAATTCTATAATGGCGTACTACTATAGACTACTATAGTAAGGCTATGTATATTTTTAATAAAATTTTTATATATATTCGAATTTGCATATATCTTTTAATTTATGCATAGCCTAGGCCGTTGTCTCTTCTCGTACCTGACGGTGTACCTGACAGTATGTATTCAATTTTGCAGAATTCACTGAGCGAAAAAGTGTATGAAAACAAAATTATTGAACTTAGTGACATACCTTCAGACAAAGAGGGATATTTAGACATTAAAATAAGCATTGAATCTACATAGCTTTTCCATTATTTTTTTTTAAGCGATTGGTCATCAAAACAAGTCATGTCTAAATGTCATCATACAAGCACTCAGGTGTTGGTGGGAGGGCTGAATAATTAATTCATTAAAAATCACTTAACATTTTCGGCTACAAATCATCTTGCCTTATATTTCACAAGGTACTATAATTCCAATACAAATTTATGAGCACTCTTCCAGCCTGTAAAGTCTTATGTCTGAATAACACCCAATCACCTCTCTCCTGAACGTCTACCGCCGAATGTTTAACGGGTGCACTAAATCTAATTGCAGCTAATTGTGGTTCTTAACCTATATACATACAGCAAAATGCATAATCTTCCCCAGGTCATAAAATTTCACATAGTAAACCCAGAGTTGTCGTTCTTTGCTTCATTCCATGTAACGTCAACACACGCTATATACCTAGCTTCAGCTTCATGGAAGCGGCCAAAACAAGTGGTATTGCGCAGTCTAATTCTCGTGAGATCTCCTATGAACTACGTGATCAAGATAGATCTCTGAGGCAGTCTGATTAAAATCAGATCTACATTAGCTCCCCGGTATTTTATTGCCGCGATGTAGGTCTGAGGACAAACTCCACCAAATGATGTCCATTGGTCGACCAATCAGAGGGCCGCCTACCAATCCA